>BLKM01003281.1:750053-933610 GCA_013340265.1 Coptotermes formosanus | reverse complement strand
ACATACATACATACATACATACATACATACATACATACATACATACATACATACATACATACACACACACACATACATACATACACACATACACACACATACACATACACACACAAGGATAGTCGTTAGGGTTCTGCCGACATTACAGGCCTACACATGAAATGAACTTCTAATTAACGCGAGGTTTCTTGACGTCGTCCGTCGTCAGCTATGTCAGATTTCAGGAAACCTAACTTTCCAGAAAACGGATTTGATCCATTTCCTTCTATCGGACCGAACTGCGCAGGTTTCTGTACACGCTTTCAGCTGTGGAAGGAAGCAGATTGAGTGACCGAAGTGCTCTGTCTGGTCCTCATACCCTGAGGGTGGACAAAGACCATAAGTAGAAGAGAAATTGTATTGAATCTGCAGCTCCCTAATAAGCAATTACGTTTCCTTATCTTAAAACAGAAGGTTCAGCTTATCTTCCACAGACTGTACTCTCTTAACTTCATTTCGGCAAACACTTAAACTGTTAGAAAAAAGGAAATAAAGGAGAAAAATGTACGCGTGTTCCCTTGTGGCTGTGTGTTGCGAGCGACTTCTGTACTAATATAAGCATGCTGCAATCAGAGTATGTGCTGAGACTTCACACACACAGATCTATTCTCTTTCCCCACAATTCGCTACTAAACAAACAATAGACACTAGCGCTATTTCTCGAGTTCCCTCGCCACCATTTTCCCTTATCTCAAAGTTTCCTTGCGATTCGTTGTTTCGCTCCAACACCAATACTACAACACCAAATCAGCTGCTATTTACCGGGTCTCTACTTAATCTTCATTCTCCTTCTCTACCAGTTCCCATCTCCCTCGCTCTCTCTCCCTCTCTCTCCTTTTTCTTACTTGTTTACAGTGCTTAAGCACTCCAATTGTAGATCCCAGGCATAGCTACACAGCACAAGTATAGGCCTACATTGAGTAAGCTATACGAAGCAAGATTAGGCTATATTGTGCCATATTTTGGGGAGATAAGGTGGCAACTGGGACATTACACGGCATCTTCTGTCTCTAAACGCGGTTCTACACAAGGATTTGCTTTTGTGATGTGTTCTTAGGAAAAAGAATATTTTTGAGGATTAAGAGTGTGCTGTTTGTGGACATAGTGAAACAAAAGAGACATTCAAACTCTGTGGCACATGACGCCGTGTATATTAGTCAAGGTTTCAGAGGCGCATGTTATCTGCATATTCAGTGTAGTCCAAAACTGCCTGGTACTTACTATGCATAAACCCAATGTTAGATCCGGGGTAGTGTAGTCCCTATAGCAACCAGACTACTGGCTAGACTTTTCGGGATCCGATTTTTCTCTTCTCGGAAAGGTCAAGAGCGGCTCTGGTGCTCATTCAAGGGGTACTGGGATAATTTCGCGGGGGTAAAGCGGCCGGGACGTGAGGTTAACCGCTTATCTCTATCTGGTTCGAGGGTTAACGGTGGATAGACCTATAAATCTGCTCCCCATATATGCCTTCATGGCGTGGGAAAGAAAAACTTTAGCTTTTGTGCTTTGATACAGCCAACGGTTCATTGTTACACATAGTATGCATATTTATGTATGTATTTTTTATGTGTATGTGTCTACGTATGTGTATGTGTGGATGTATCTATGTAACGCGCGCGCGCGCGCGTGTGTGTGTATGTGTTGTTTCATGTAGCATCTAAAATCTAAAATCTTAAATCCCTCGAAGCTTTCAGCTACAATCAGAGCTTAAAAACGCAGATCATTTTAGCGTCCCTCACAGTTCATTCATGGAATTGGATCTGATAGAGCAGGAAAGGATATTTGTTCATCTCGTGGTGCAAAATTTGAAAGAATATAAAATCCTTAGTAATAAGAACATTTAACACAATAAAATTTAATAATGCACTGCAGGCACTTTTTTAAAAAACATATATTAATTTAAAGGAAAGTTCATGGTGATTAGGCAATTTAAAACTAATTAAAACTCTTTAAATTTTCTACAAATTTGGGCGTAGACGAAGTGGTTGCACGTAGAGAACAGGTTTAAGAAACTTCTTGTCAATCTGACCCGTTGAACCTGAAAGGGTTTTATGCTACTTATGTTAATGAACTAAAAATGGCATTTTTATTGGTTTTTTTTGTTTACTGGCTCGCTTGTTTAGTATATAGGCGTACTGCCAACTTCACCACCGGGAACGCAGTCACCGTACGTTCCTTCCAGAATTCGTGCTTCTATTATTCCATTCAGGTTGGTAGGTCTGGCACCCATGTGCTTATGGTATCTCCTCTCACATCTCTAACTGGAATATGGCAGATGGCCGAAGCGCGCAGTAACTAATTACATAGGTACATCCATTACTTGTCGACGTTACTGGGCTACAATTGTCGGTCAATTATTAATGACAGCCATTGTGGTGACGTCTGCGACGCATTGCGCCTTGTCTGTTCCCCGTTGGAGGAGAAACAACATAAAATTATTGATATAAAAGAAACAGAGCTCCAGAAGTGAAACTGCACGCCTGTAGCGTGATTTATTGGTTACGTACTGGCAGAACAGCAACATGAATGATGATGTCTGCGCAGTGGGTGACTAACAAGCATTGCCCCACGGAGTTATATCCTGCGACTCAACATTTTGCCTTTTTGCTCAATAATGTTAAATTAAGTGTACGTAACTGGCTATTTTAGTAGCGGACTGACTATGGAACTGCCATGCGAATTAGCTAAATCATTGTCCGTGTGTTTCAGTCTTGAACACAAAGTGTTTTGTATATAACCGTCTTTGGGTTTTACAGCCTCTCTCCGCTATGTGGTTATGACTGCCCACATTTCTTTCTGAAGGCCTAAGTAATCCACCAAAATCTTACAGCAACACTTTGTAACTTGTACTTGGAGCGTATACTGAAGAGAGGCACAGCAGTTTCCCCAGAAACACAGGTGTGGACCTTAGCATCTGTCCACAGACTTTCTGACGGCAGTAAATGTTACGTAACTGAGCAGCAGCTACCGTAGGGGTTTGACAGTTACAATTTTTGTCCTGCTCTTACAAGCGAACTTACTTGATGGTAATCTGAACTAGTTTAGTCATCTCACATCGCCACAATATGATTAGGCCTTACATCCATATTCATGTTACATTCCGCTTCGTGTGTATGGACCTACGTTTTTGAGATGGTTTATACTCAATGGTTTTTCCACCTTAACTTCCTTTTTCACTTGTGGGTGAACTACTACTACGGAAAACCTCCGCCCCACGCATTTCGTTGTTCTGCCTAGAGGGACTGCGGAACACCTCAAGGAGGATAACCAGAAAATGAGCAGATGTTCGAAACCAGTACCTCTTGTACGAAGTTTCGGAAGTCACCGGTATACATGCCTTTTAGCCATGGAGTGTTGAGACGTCACGTAAATATCAGTGATGTGGACTGAAAAATTTTTGCGTCTAGTTCCTGATGAAAATGCTGGATCTAAGAAGAATGAAATGCATGATTCAAGATCGTATACAAGACTAAATAAGTGATTAATATTTGTTGTTTGGAACACTGAAGTTTAGAATGGATCGGATAGCAGGCAGGGAACAAATGCAGAATAATGATGATCCACCTACTACGGAAAACGACAACTTGAAAGACACAGAAAAAGAGGGAAAGAACTTGGTGTTTTTAACGATACTGACAACATTTTAATTTATAGATAGTCGGTAATACAGAAACAAAATTTGGGTATGGAATACTAGCGAAATCATACTGACGGATAGAAAAGTAGGTCTGCTGGGTGGAGATAAACGTATGCCAGTGGCAAGTTTCCACCACAGATCTCACATCGACTGTCCTGAGAACAGAGAATGAGATGGAAATATGACGTTGCAATTAATGTTGGGAGACATATTGGGAATATGAGAGGTAATCACAGCTGCCAGAGAATCGTGTCCAACGGCGAACTCTGGTACTGGAAGCTTCGGGAGGTTAGGGACCACTTGCCACAAAGTGTTTAGTTGGTTGGTCAGTACTAAGATTGTTCACCCCCAGCCGCTTGTGCCCGTAATGATCAGTACAGGTTCTTCGTCGTCTCCTGCTTCCCATTCGACTCTGCAAAGCAGTCGTACTCCCTATCCGTCACTCGCTAATAAATATTGATGCTCTCCCAGGATGTTGGCTTCTTCTTTCAATCTACCCGTCCCGGCCGTACTATCTTCTACTTCCTTCGTCACTTCACTTCCGGGAAAAGAACAAAACAAATAGTAGTTGTTGGAAAGACCGAGGAGAATGTTCTTAGCGAACTACAGCACGACTCTCGGACGTTTTGAATTTTCCAAGACTTCTCTTTCTTACCTTGAAGTTGCACAGCTAAACATAAATAGAAACCTCTAGCATTATTAAGTGCCTTTCCAGTTATGTTTTCCATGGTATGGATCTAGAAAGGGATGTTTCTGTCCGAGCAAGACTTAAGTCTGTGCTAATTGTGTATGTGAATACTAATGGAGAGCAGAACCATAAGTGCGAGAGACGTAACAGAGCAACGGACAGGCATAAGTGGGGATCCGATATTTATTCAATTCAACGATTATTGTAAGGGTTATGACGGCTGATACACGGAGGTATAATGTTTAAAAGAACTCATAAATTGTACTTTGTGTTGCATAGGTTTCTGCTGCTACAGGTCTCTTGCTATTATTGTTATTGTTATTATTATTATTATTATTATTATTATTATTATTGTACTTCTGTCTTTGTGCTGGCTTTATAATTGGCACTCGTGCTGTTAACCCTGCACGTTAATAAATACCCACTGAATGTACAGGTATTATTATTATTACTATTATTATTATTGTACTTATATCTGTGAGGAAAGGATTACTTCAGCGCACATTCCGTTTACATTATATTTGTTAGACATAACATCAAATCTTCCAAGCATTCATGCTCATAATTGCTGACGTACAAAAAATTATTTCACGCTATACATACGTTTGTAGGCCTATATAATTTTCTTTCATAGCAAACACTTGCCTGCACTGGTTCATTATCGGCATAAAACTGAAAGCTGAGCAAAGTGTTCACATTCCCATCATAATTTTACTTCTATGTTTTCAAAACAATTATCTTACTAGTAACAGCATAATTTTAGAAGGCAGGGTTCTATGACCGTACATCGTTTTAGGACCCTAATGTAAATATCGCTGCCACATAACCAGTTTTCTTGTCCGCTGTCTTACTACTAAGTACGACATTAAGTGTAAGGTTTTGTCTGGCTACTGTGACATAATATGTACATCAAAAGTATGGAAAATTTTCCATTATTTTTAACAGCTGGTAAGGGGAAAGCCAAAGAGAGCTTGGAGATGCATGGCCAACTACTTTCCTTAATGCAGTAAAGAAGTGTTTTATGTTAGTCCGCCCAGCACGACGCACATCACAAGCTCCATTTGACGAGATCCCTTCGGATCGCATAAGGACGCGACAGATGTTTGTATGCATACTCCGTACATATCATAAGAACTAGGAACTTTTACTTGGAACTGCTCATTTTTAATATCACGACGTTGCAATTTTATGCTTAATAACTTCGTGCGTTAGAATCTTAATGTTTCAATATTTTATTGACTCCAACAAGGGCAATAGAATACATAGATTAGTGTGTTTGAATCGTACTCCATTGTTCCAAGTAACTCCCTGACGATGGCACCCCGGTGCCAAAACGTATAGGAGTCTAATACTTGTTATGAATTGTATTTTGTGCAGTGCATTTGTTGACTGATGCATTAATTGAAGCAAAGAAGGTTAAGAGGATAGCAGTAGAGATTAGTGTGTGTGAACTTCTGTACAGTCAATTGGTCCCTCACTGGGTCCAATGGCAGTTTTATGACCTATACATGAATTATTTAACGACGCATGTAAGTGTTCTAGCTCTTGTAGCGTCAACCGTTACGAAAATTCGAAAAGGCCTTATAATTCGCAATTGTAGCCTCTGTCAAAATTAAACGGAAACATGCAAGGAGGGTGGGAGGAAATGGAGGGTACGTTATTATACAAAAGCTAGCTTTTGCAATCGGAATTATAAATCTTCGACTTACATAAAAAAAGGCGTGGAATTTCTTGACTAGTTGAGCGACATGCAGCTTCTCAAGAAGGATTCTGATATACAGAATCATTTATTTGATTACTGTATTTCTTTCAACTAGATGGGTTGGGAGGAGATGGCAGCCGAGAGAGTGCGACATCAGAGGTCTCCAGAGTTCTTGGTGAAAATTCAAGCCTTCTGGAATATGACTCCTTGTTGTTTGGTAAATGGTTACAGCTGTTACGAAAGACGTTGTTACTTCCCTCTCCAGCGTCAAGAATATCACTTGGATTTGAAGTTTCCAAAGCGTTTATATATTCTGGGTTGTTAAACTGAATAACAGGGTTGTTGGATACAGACGTCTTGAAGGAGTGTAGCGCCTTCATCTTCAAGGTTTGAAAAGCCCTAGAAGATTTTCAACTTTTGTGAAGTCCTAGAAGAAGGCCGTCGGTATATTCCGTCAAAACTTCGAGATAAATAACCCCTCTACTCAGCGGAACAACCCATTAGGTCTGAACCCCAAAGGATACGTGTACTCCGGAATGCCTGGATTGAGGCAGCAGGTACCAGGTGACACGGCTGCCTACTCCAGAATACCTGGATTTTCACGTGTGAAGCAATCCTAGTGCGGTGGAACAATGAACATGATGAATACAGCCTGTTTATCGACAGTGCTGAGCAGTCTGTACAATTATGATGTGACTCTTGTATCAGTAATAAACCATGAAGGCACCAATCCTACGCGATAATGACGCCGTGTGGATTAGTATCTTCGACAGCTGCACCATGAGATCCTAAAACCCCGCACAATACTGAATATTTTCACGTTATCTGATATCCTAATTTGCCCAATTCATTATTCTTACGCCCACTACTTTACTGGCAGTTGCGTTTGTATCACTTGTAATGTACACGGCGTATGATCGACTTTTGTTTCTCAGCCACTAAAGATTAAGCGCAAGATGTTATTTCAAAGTAAGAAACTAGGATTTATATCCATAAAAGTGCAGAAAATTTGTTTTCTTATAGCCTGAACATCGGTTTGGAAAACAGTTGCTCTGGTGACAATCCTCGAAAGCGATGATAACTGCAATGCTAGATTGGTAATATGTGTGTACGGTTTTTCTCAAGCTGCAGCTTGTGGGCTGCACAGTGGTTACGTGTTGGTATCAGAGCCTTCCCCACAGCAGTAGCGGGCGACACAAAGGAGGAACGTTGTCTCTGCCTATCACGTCAACAGCAAAGTGACAAAATTATTCCGCGTCGGGAGCACAGTGAGATATCTGTTACCGAATCTACTTTACTTTCTCTGTCGTGTCTCTTTATTTATATATCTTTTTCTTCTCCTTTTCTGTTTTTCCTCTCGCTCTCTCCCCTTCTTTTATATTTCCAATCGAATTCCTCTTCCCTTCCTGGTTCCATTACCCACCCCCGTCATACAGTACCACCTCTCGATCCATCCATCTGCCCCCTGACTGACTGAATGGATCCGCTTTCATCGGCAGCCATTCTATACTATACAGTGCCACTGTCAGAACACTCAACGTGGCTAAAATACAGGGTGTGTCCTCAAAGGGCTGTCGGCTTCATTATTATTGATACAAAATTACTCTTAAGTAAGGCATGTATATTATTATTTAATAAGCTACATTTTTATATTGCATTCTATGTTGTCAAATCTGATGGAGAGTTCGTTTTCGATTAAAGATGAGCTACGAGTTGATAGACTGGTATCGACGGGTGTATTGATTTAAAATTATGGCTTTATGGGATGTAAATGCGAGTATTCTTTTAGAAAGTTGCCAACATCTTATGAACCTGCTGTATTTATTCTCTGCTTTGTACACGGAGAAAGAAATTTACTCCAAGATGTTGTAAATTTCTACCAGCCTCTACGGTGTCACACATCATTAGACAGAGGGCTTCTGAGTCACCGTCGTAAGCTCTCATATGTGACGATTAAGTGTCAGGAATTAGTTGATGTAGAATAGTGCGGATAAGGTAGTTATTTGCTCCTACTTATTAATTGTATAATTGGGCTTTGCTAAAACGTTAAACAAGAAACGAAGTTATGCAGCATACTTATTTTGTAAGATTCTTGCAAGTCCGCCATTTTTAATTACTTCGAAGGAGACAAATACACATTTTAACAAAATAAGGATTTTGAATCACGTTCGGATATTTTTTTTTATAATTAAATGACTTACATTTCCTTGCACACAAATTCAGGTGGGAAGCAGCTTTATTAAGATAATTAGCGACTTCGACAGTTTCGTCCTGCGCTAGGAATGTAGAATTTAGGGAATGCACACACTGCGTAATGGTTGTGGAGCGTCCATTCGCACTTAACTTGAAATAAATAACACCGGGAGTAAGAGAGATTATTTGGCATAGAAGGTATTCACTCCACCAGTCACTCGTTTGGTGCCCTAATTCTTTAAAAAACCATAAAGTCAAAGTCTATGAGGTAACTACAAATTATGAACAACTCAAGTGACCAACATTAGGAAATATAGTCATGATATTCCATTAAGCATAGGATGACCCTTGATTCTTGAATTTACATGTCGTTGGGGATGTTAGATTTTGTCAACTTTTAAAATTTTTATTGAAATGTGGAAGGTTCTTAGTACCTTCAGGGTGAAACAGTCACATCTTCAGCAACACCTCTTTGAGAATCTCAAAACTTTAAATTCACGTCTGTCAGTTACTGTAAACTCTCAATATCTTTGAAAGGAAAAAAGTTTCACATGTATCCCAGCACTACACGTAAGGAAATGTTTTAAATAACGTAACACCTTTTCAAAAACTGCAATAATTCGTGAAATTTTATCACGCGAGAGTCATAAAAAATTTTATTATCCCCCCCCCCCCCCCCCGCCAAGCAAGGAAAATAAATCCACCGATAACATTATTGCACTCAGTCCAACAATGTTGGCCTCCCTCTAACACAAACAGTCACTGATTATCACAGTGACAAACCGTCAGCTGTAGCAAAGCTGTGCTCTTTTCATCCACCTCAAACCATCATTACCATTTAATAAAACGTTTGCAACAATAACTCAGTAGTTTATAATAATATTGTTTTCGACTGCATAATATTTGCAAACGAAATAAAATGTCAGATTCAGCAGAAAACGAATGGAACTTGACTGCAGTAACATTCTGTATACATTCGACTTGAATGAGTGCAAATGAACGACTCCTGGTGATTGCGACGATGATAATGGAATCAATGAATCGACTGGTACACTATTCATAATACTGCCCTCGAATAGCGTAATAAACCCACAATACAGAGCTGATGATCGACAAGAACGAACGCCCGTAATATGATGGAATATTGATGCTGACTGGTGCTTAGTTTGCGAGAGGAGATATAGGTGGTACCGGAACTCAGGGTTGTAATTGAGGTGAACACAATGGACCAGCATTTACATATGTTAACGGCGTACATTGATTCCAAGTTTACAGCAGCGCGTCAGCGAAAACTGCTGGTATTTGGTATACTGGTGACAGTAACTGTTGGCTTCATACGGATGATTAACGCCTTGCGCCTCGATTCGTAGGTATGTTTTTACAGTTTACTATCTTCGTCTGTAAATGCTAACTCAACATAGTGAACTAGTTATTTAACTGATTAAAAACTATCTAAACATTTAATCAATCTTATAACTGAATACTTGTTAATTGCTGATTGGATAACACTGAATAACCGACTGGCTATTTGACTTGATAACTCGTGAAGTAGCTAGACATTAACTGGAAAAACTTATCTGTTGGAAGTGGGGAGGTAAATGTCAATGTAAATATAAAACAAGCAGATTGTCAAAATATAAACTTAAGTGAACTAACTATGAGTAGGACAACATGACGAGAGTATGTGATGAATGGCATAAATATTCGTGTTGCTTAACATTAAAATTGCCCGTTTCACTAAGCATATATCCTTTAAAATCCATCCGGAGTGTGGAAAAAGAGCGCCACACATTATAAAACACGACACCAGACGGAACTTATTGGTTAGCCTCAAGCTTCGACCGCTTTGCCTTCGGGGATTGATTTCCCTGTACATAACACTTAGGAGACTGGCTGGGACTGAGAACAGGTCTAGGCGTCTTGGCGAAAAGAACAATTATCGTCCTTAGCTGAAGTAGAGTGGCGTGGCGTTGACCACCGACCCACACTAGCGCCGAGATTAGAGTTACACCTGTAATCCCCCTCCGGGCCTTTGCGGCCTATTCTAAGGTGTAATTACTTACTAACTGAAATATAAGATGGATTGTTCAACCTGTCGCTTTGGAGGTGATTGTTATGACTCAATCCGTGATACCAGGAATTTATGAATAATTGCTGGAAGAGGGGAAATTTGTCGTGTAGATAGTGAACTAAGTAATTAGATTTTGTGAACGTTATTTGAACCAGAAGCAGCAAATATAATGCCTGAAGATCATACTGAAGTATTACTGATGTTTCTACAGACCACAAATTTTTATCATGCCTAGAGAGTGACTGCAGGACACATCATTCGGAATTTGGGAGGCTTTTATATCTTTCCCGTTGCTGAGGTTATTTTCTTTCTGAAAGTGATAGGTTTATTTATACACAGGCCTAAGTGTCACCGTTATGATTAGACTTGAGAGAGTTTCATAGTTCATGTGATAGCAGAAAATGATCAATTTTAGATGGTGGTGTTCTTACAGTGGGTGGAACAGTATTATTGCAGTTATTATACCACTTTGCGTCTTCTTCGTGATGCTCAGTTGAACTTATCTTAGTTTTTGGAACCGAAGTATTAAGCGGAAACGCTAGGTGTTCCTGTTATGACTCTCTCCTTCTCCCTATGATACCTCCATAGAGCTATGATGTACGGCAGACTGATCGCTAGGCCATTAATTAATTGTCCTCTCTCCTCTTTCCGTACCGCAGCATCCAACGGATTCAAAACTCAATCACCATGATTCAATTTCTGACATTACCTTCCCTAACTCTCGCTCTTACAACCACTACCGTCACCGCTAAACTCACCCCTAATTCTTCCCTCAACCTCTAACCGCCCTTGCTGGTAAGTACAGCAGGTTATTAATATATACCGAGACCTGCTGCAAGAAAAGCGTAATGACTTCTCAATCCTCAACCCAGAGTAGTACGGCAGTACAGTCTGTACAAAAAGTTCCAACTCCCAAATGCGGTGGTGAATTGTGAGGAATTGTGGGTCTCTAAATAAGTGTCTGGTATGTTATATAGAAGGAATATTAAGAACAGCTGTCAGGTGTCACTAAGAGGATTGGAGTCCTCAATTGTAACTTTCCGCTGAAAAGTTATTGTAAGATGCAAGAGAACATTCGTGACAAATGATAATCTGATAAACCTGCAAAAATGAAACTGTACCTTTGCTGGAGTTGTGGCGCACTCTGTATAGGTTCTGGAGATACAAACACGGGACCAAGTTCCGCAATTCTTGTAGCACAGCGCGTTAAACATGTGGGAAAACAAAACAAAGGAAAAATACCACTAATCAAATAGAGCCGAGAGATTTTCGAGATGGTAGACTTTTATTTTAGAGTATTTAGAGGTACCTTATATGCCTTAACTACAAAAAAGTGGAATAATTCCTGAGAGTTTGTCTTGAAACAGCATGTAAAAAAATATTCTCCAAAGACTTTATATATTGAAAACTTATTACTGTGTTCACAAGACTCCATCACCTGTCCCTATCGTCCACCACTGGTCCCTATCCTCCTCTGGTCCCTATCCTACTCGACTGGTTCTTATCCTCCACCACTGATCACTATCCTCCACCACCGGTCCCTATCCTCCACCATTGTTTCCTCTCCTCCACCTTTGTTCCCTCTCCTCCACCATTGTTCCCTATCCTCCACCACTGTTTCCTCTCCTCCACCATTGTTCCCTCTCCTCCACCATTGTTCCCGCTCCTCCACCACCGGTCCCTATCCTCCACCACTGTTTCCTCTCATCCACCATTGTTTCCTCTCCTCCACCATTTTTTCCTCTCCTCCACCACTGTTTCCTCTCCTCCACCATTGTTCCCTCTCCTCCACCATTGTTCCCTCTCCTCCACCGTTGGTCCCTATCCTCCACCATTGTTCCCTACCCCCAACCACAAGTCTCTATATTCCACCACTGATCACAATCCACCACTGGTTCCTGTCCTGCTCCATTCGCCACATCTTACACCACAGGTTCCTACACTCCGGTGTTCAACCTGACACTCTATTTCTTTATATCCATTTCAAAAATGATTATCATAACCGCATGAGAATTTAACGAAAAACCAATAATATTATATTTTGTTTAAGGCGACGACGTAAGTCGATTAATCCCTCGATACCAGAGGTATAGCTAACGCAGTTTTAGCAATTCTTTACCGAGCACTAAAGGAACTCTAATGTTGACATCATGCCTGTCCGTCTATCTGTGACGCAGAACCAACGCCCAAATTCGGAGAGTTTTCTTTAATTCGACATTACAAATTTCACCCAAATTTCTGATCACTTCCCACTTTCAGTACCTGTGATCCACAATAAATAAGAAAATAACTGCATTTTTTCATGTTTTCACGTTATTCCTCTACTCGAAGCTATCGTAGCTACAGAATTCTCGTTTACTAAAATTAAAAGTAACTACTAAACACAAAGCGCAATGCAGCCTCTATAAAGTAGTGTGTTGGCATGCACAGAAACGACTGGACCTGCCCAAACGCACACCCGGAAAGTGACCCTAGGATTCTCTTAATTCGGAGTAAAACATAACAACTTGTTGGTCGTCGTGCTTACAGGAATACGCTGACTAAATGCTTGTAGAACCTGCGATCAATACGAAATCCGTATAGAAATGAGTGATTAGCTAATGACAAGATATTAACTTCAACTGGGTTGGTAATCAAGTGAATAAAAGAGATGCGTTATTACTGACAGACGAAGATGCGTATTGCATTAGTCGATGTCATTAGTAATTTGTGTGTCATTCGGACCAATAATCTCCAGCTGTTTGTTTGCATGAACGATATTCAGACCCGTGTTTCGAAAAATGCCCACAGAAAACTGCAGTAGCAGGTTTTTATACGTCCAGTGTATTTCAGTATGACAGTGGAGGTAAGACGCGAAACGCAACATTTTGCTGTGCATCAGCATCACACCAGAAATTGTATAATGACGGTGAACACAGACGTCAACAACTTAACTGCACGCTAGACAGGAAAAGAGCGAAATGTCCGACGATCTAACTCTGGAAAAATTGTATTGTTTAGTCACTTGTTAGAACACTCTTATCCCCATAAGTACATTTCTGCTGGGAATCAGTCCGTGACCTTTCAACCAGTAAATATCGCTCTACCAATTTACCAGTTTCCCAATTTAAGACAAAAATACGTTGTCGATGGTCGTGGCGGTGGTGCTGGAGGTGGCTGTGATGGCGGTGGCTCTTGTGGTGATGGCAGTGGTGGTGCTGGGGGGTGGTTATTTATTATTGGAAATATATACATCTTGTGTATCATTTTATACGGTGGATTTGATTTGGATAACTTTGATTGAGTGTCCTTTGAAAGAAGGAAATAATTTGCGACGAACGACTACTACGTGAAAGTTTTGTTGAGATGGAATTAGACACGAAGAGAAAAAGATGACCCTGTACATGCCATGAAGGCATCGTATAGGGTGACGGGAGATATAGCTCCACTTACTCTTAATCTTAGTGTTAGATGGAGGTGCGTGGTAAGCCATCTTCCCCGGCAGCTTTACTATGGGAAAAATTCCCCAGACCGCCTTGAACAGTAGCGTGGCTGGGTCACAGAGCCGGTCCGCAACTTTTGGAAAAGAGAAAACCATTTGTCCCTGCCAGGAGTCGAAGACAGGAAAAGAAGACCAAATGTTAAGCTGCGAATTAGCACATTTAGTCCTCAGAAGAATGTCATTAGCCGATCCCGGTGGCCGCGCTTTCTAAGGAGTAGGTCTGCGACGGATCTCTTCCTGGGATTGCGGGTTCGAATCTCGCCAGTGGCATGAATGTCTCTTGTGAATTTTGTGTGTTGTGTCGCTAGGGGTCTCTGTGACAGGCCGATCCCTCTCCCAAGGAAGTCCAGTCGTGTGTGTGTGTGTGTGTGTGTGTGTGTGTGTGTGTGTGTGTGGGTGTGGGTGTGTGTCATTGAGTGTGGTCATGTGCAACGATCACCCTCTGCACCTGCGATGACTAAGTACAAGAGGCTGACCTTAAAGAAATAGAGAATATTACCATTATTGGAGTAATGACGGTTGCTAAATACCGGCCCAGGGTAATAAACACGAGAGAAAGTGCAAGTTTTTGTTCAGCACCTCAAGAAATTTCCTTGCTTATATGGGAACCGATATTTCATCGCCTCGCCCAGAAGGGACTGTGACGGAACCCTATCCTAGCCCAGCTCACTCCATTCAACACACTCCTAACCAGTTCCCTTAAGAATTGTTTTAGTCTGGCCCTCCCATTGAAGCTTAGACTTCCAAGTGGTCTCTTCCTTTCAGGTTTCCCGATTAATATGGCAGTGCTGGCACCTTGACAAGTACTGACATGCGGCATTTTACTGCAGCTAAGATGCAGGTTGATGAAATGCTCGTAGTATCCACAGTACGTGCTTCTGATCCGTAATACGGTACGTGCTGCTGGGATGAATAAAGGAAGGAGTGATTAATTGAAGGGCGAAACAACGACAGATGTCTGGATGATACTTGATCAATCAAACTAATGACTGAATGAATGCGTTCATAAATAAGGAAGGAATCGAGCAGGTGGAGGAAGACTCATATGTCACTAGTCAGCTTATATTCCCAACGAGCGATAAGCTAATTCCGTAACCCGATATGCAATCCAGCGCGCACATTCACTTACTCAGACTGAATTATTGGCATGCACCCACTTCATGACGTCATAGTGTCTGTCCCATCAGAGGGGAGTGAAATGATGGGCGAGGGTGCACGGTTCTGGTCCCAGGTGGTGGATGCCAACTCTGGGGTCGCCAGGGAGATACCGGCGCCTGAGCCCTGCGACTTAATTATGCATGTTAATTGGTGTGCATTAAGTGGTGATGGGACACTGGATCCCGTGACACGAGAATCGGCGTGCTGGCAGATGGAGTCCAGGGCTTCAGGCACGCGTTCTAACTCCAGCATCGCATCTTTGCTTTAATCAAGTTTGTTGAAAAGGGTTTCTGTTACTGTGTCGGTCAGGAAGTGCCGAAATTATGAGTGTGAAAATCACGACTCGTGTCAGAACGTGACGATATTCGGCTTGCGATTTCTTAACTCTCTGAAGGCGGAAAATAATCTGCACTACACATAGAGATTCAGTCGTCACTTCAGAGAGAAGAGAAGGCGTATCCATTAGAAAGACCAGGCAGTTATATCATGGGAATGTAATCGATGCTGAATGTAACAATCGTACTGAACGCATATATATATATATATATATATATATATATATATCTTGTGCGAGCAGAACGAAGTACATTTGGTGTTAAACCGGACGGAACACATATTAACCACTAGGTTTTAATGGGTTAAAAAATATACTATGTAGAGAAATGACGGAATTTGCAAGAAAATCAAATAATGCGTTAGTTAATTGAATAAGATGTACATAAACAAGAATGCAAATGTTGCACTCTGTGAAGTGGTACTTCGCCAAGCTGTTCTTCACTTCGTAAATATCATACGTTTCCGCGGTACACAAATAGATGTACATAATTTCATTTACTGCCGTAAGAAAAGTAACGCCTTTCCAGCGCCGCTTTTCGTAACGCTGAAAGTTGCTGAATAAATTTTTGTGGACGTGTACCAATGTTATCCAAGCTACTAAAAGACTGCAGAAAATACAGGTAAGAATTTACTTAGGCCCGTGTTATAGGCCCATATATAGTATGGCTTTCACTGCGCCAATTTTCACTAATTTATAATTGCTGAACAAAATAACGTGGGGAGTTTCTACACCGAGTTTGTCCCACACAGTTCAAGAAATGTGACAATGAATTTGCACCTTGAAATGAATTACGACTGTCACCGAGACGATTTTCAGAAGACTCAGACTTACCGGACATTTGTAAATAGAAGCCTGTACGGAATTTAATGAAAAGCCAACAGTCGACTTAGTCGTTGATACTGGGTAATAGAGAGACGGGCGGAAGGAAGGAAGGAAGGAAGGAAGGAAGGAAGGGCGTATTCACCACATAAGGCTTCATCTTTCTACTTCGTAAATAAAGCCACATAAAAAGTAGGGGTTCTGATAAAGTTGCAAATTTTTGGTCTTATATTTAAAATATTTACTATTTAAATTACATTTTCTCTGTTTAATCATACTTACGCCTATTTACAAGGTTGTGCCACAAATTAAGAAGAACTGAATTTTAAATTTTTCTTTGTATGCTGGATACTATATATATCAAGATCAGCGCTGTATGTATATAAATTGAATTCCGTAGTATCTGAAGTAAATATTTAACTATGATATAAACCTTAAAACAATACATATTGCCCTGGGACAGTTTCCTGATCATTTTCCTGGCTCTCTCAAGACTATTCATGAATTATCTTTCTAAGTGTGACAAACTACATTTGAACGTAAATGTTTACTATATAGTGTAGCAAAAATGAAAGAGCGACTGCGGAACAGCAAAGTAGATATTGAGGGAGCCACAGTAATGAAATTCGTACACTGTATGGCAATCGACAAAATTGCTAATCGATCGAGGGGTAAAAAAAAACCTGTCTCTCTTGCGCTGTGAACAGACGTAATGGCTAGGAATTGCAGGGAGGCGCACAGTTTGCGTGCTACTAACTCTGTGGTACGAGTAGATAAGTTTGCATGTGGAGGCAGCCCAGCTCATCCTGCTAATGGCTCCTCGGGACCGCGAGCTAGCTCAGGAGTACGGAGCACTGTCATGTTTTAAATCGCACAAAGGTCTCGATGCTTAGCAAAATTTCATTGACACAGGGTTAAGAAATTCCCTGCCTTCTTGGAAATTCGAAGATGAATGACTGTTTTTTCTATATGGTCCATACCGTGTACGTACCTACTCAACTTGGCATGCGTCAACATCCAACTCGTACACACAATTCAATAACAATTGACGTCCAAGTCTTTATTTACCCCGACATGTTTCAACGCATCACAGCGTCATCCTCATGGGGTGTTGTTGCAAAGACACAAAAATACCTTTAAAAAATTTAAAAAGCCTTAACACTTAACACAGTTCTTCAGTTGTCCACAAAACACTATTTTCACATCCCATGCACTAACGACACTTGATTTTTCTGGAGGCTGTGACACGTTGTAGCATGAGTTTTCTTGACGGGTTGTTGTATAATAGAAGCATCAAAAATGTTTACCCCACCTTGGCCTTTGTCCGTCCGTCTGTGCTTGTGTGGTGTTGGCTGCCTTGGCTCACACCGAGTAACTCTTGAATGCACTATCAGCAAAAACACTGTTATGGATGTAGCCAATGTGTGAGGTGCCTTTTAAAAGTGTTATTTAAACACGTGTCAGTCATTAAGACTGTAATGCGTTGGTGATGGGTGAGAGCAAGTTCATATGGGGCATTGATGGAAGGATGCTACAAAGGGAAAAGCGAAAAATTCAGAGAAAAACCCGTCCCGAGTACCGCTTTGTCTACCACAAATCCCATCTGAACAGCCATGGGATTGAGCCAGGGCCTCTGCGTTGAGAGACGGGCGGCGAACAGCAGTGTCAAGAAGTCCGTCTTCTTGGACTTCTTGACCCTTGCAGATAGGGCCGAAACCTCGGTACAGACATACCACTCAACCCTGGGTAATGCCCCAGAAGAACGCAGATCTCATCCATATCGCGGCGGAAGCCTGCAGTCTGACATGTGAAAGCTTTGTTTATCGGGATTCGCAAATATACTGGCCACCTGAAATCTTGACGCAAAAATAAAAATGTAAGGACGTGTTCCAACGAAACCGGAAAAGATAAAATTTTCAGGCTTAGAAAAGGGCCTCCTAGTATTTAAATTATAATAACCATTAATTTCGATCTGGAAGTACCTTTCTCCTCAGAATACAGTCATACCTGCTTATACAGTTTTTAATAAGATTGTTTCCAAGCAGGTAGTTTACTCAAAGAACACTAGGCATGCAGTCTCACAATGAATATGAAGATGTGTGATGTTTTATTTTGTATTACAACCTGCACTTTTAGTTATTTCTGAATTTTCATTTTAAGCGTGTTAAAATACAAGTACAGATTTGATGAAGCTAACTATATTTACACTAAGCTGGAATTAAAACTTCACCATTAGTAATGGACGGTATCTCATTATAACAGCAACAGTCACGTGCAGGGCGAGCAAACTTTTGCCCGTTGTTATTTTAATAAAACGTTCCATGCGACTAGTTGCTTTCATTTGGAATTATGTACTGGTTTTATTGCCTGTTCATAGAGAGAATCATGAAATAATTTATCACTATTTATAAACTAGGAAAGCGTGATATATTTGGTGACCAAAATTCCTCTTTTAAGCGGCTTATTTTGCCGTTTTGAGTGAATCTTTTATTTAAAATTTAATATATGATTATAACACGTTTTACGTGATTGAAACAAATGCTCTGATGTTAAAATGTAACCAAAGCGGGCTGCGTGCTGAGAGTCAGATAAAATTAGCCTGTGTTGTTTGCTTAAGTAAACGACATTGCTGATGTTCGGGCACATAGAAAATAAAATGTGACCGAATGGTTCACAGTTTTGAAAGCTGCTATAAACTGTATGTGTTATGACGGCAAGTTAGCCATCAATGGGTGGAGCGGAATGTGACAGCCATCACTCAGGTTATGGCTACAAGATGAAACAAGGTGTTAGAATTAATCCTTTTGTGTTGGTTACAAATCTGGAGAGAAAAATTTTGCATCACTTCACACTCTTCAAGAAAACTCTGAACTCTCTAATGCCTAGTGGTTACTTTCTGTACCACCAAATTTAACACATTCAAAAATTTTACGGCTGCCCACAGAGTGAATTTGTCTGTTGTGTGTGCATCTCAGAACAAACAGCGATTACTTGCCTATACAGTAATAACTAATTGGTTTTTATAAACGAGACAGATTGTGTTTACTGCGCGGTACGAAATGAGTCTTGAACTGTTATTCAGGTTTAGTTTAGTCTGTCAAGCGTTAATTGCCAATTTTCACAGATGCGTTAGAGCACAAGTACTGTTTATTTAATTTTAGCAGACGTGGCCGGTAGAGGCCGCGGATCATGTAAGACTGTCATTTGTAATTATCATACCCGAGTTAGTCGAAGATAGGTAATTATCTTATCGAATAAATGTGAAGAATATTTGTTCTGTCTTATTGACCATGAAATGGGAAGGTTTGTTGGGGTAGCTGCCTTCGCTCCCTTCGGCATTCGTATCTAAAGAAGAACGAGAAATTAGACGAAATTCCTTAGATTAGTTATTGCCTTGTTCAAAAGGGGAACCATGTAGTTCCGTTATTTAAGAAATACTGACGATAACATGTTTGGTAATAAATTGCGGTTTGTTGAAATATTGCTTAATTTTTCATATTACCAAAGTATAAATTTCTTTGAAAGGAAGTTTTTTAACCTTAATTTCCCTAGAAGCCTGAACATGCTGTAGTTAATGATGAAGTTTCTAGCTGTTACTAAGCCCAATTATCGGTTGAAAACTTCTGTCACGGAAGACCATTACTGCGCCGTATTGTTATCGGCTTCACTCCGGCTACTCTTTTGGAAACCCTGAGACCCTAAAGATGGGTGCAGCAAGCTGCTCCAAAACACTGAATATTTTTTATGAATCGACAGGGTGTCGTACGCCTGAAGACTTGAATATTTATATTCCATCATTCTTATTACATCATCCTATAATTTCCATAGACCGACTGTTGACACCATTTTAGGTCACCAGTAATACAGTTATCTTACCAATACGGTTGCCTTAAGTGATTTGTTATTTTTGTAGCTATTTTTTATTTTAAGGAAAACGTGTAGGAAATTTATACATTTTCGCTAGTAAAAGTAGCCTATACGCATGCATATATATTTTCTAACAGCGTTTTATATAGTCTTTACTCAGACACATACATAAGATTTCCTAACAGATTGTTTTGGCAGATTGTGTGCTCCTTTCATTCCATTTTATCTACGGCGTTCTTTATTTGATCGTTAAAAAAAAAAGGACCCACTCTGAAAGAAGCTGAAGGAAAGTTACTTCCATAAGAGAAGCTGCACCTTTTCCGCCCCGTCGCTTTAGAGTTTGGCTTCTGCAGGACGCCAACCATTAATGGGTAATGGCTAATATTAATCCATACCAACTCCTTCCCATTATAAACTGGAGTGAAAAGATTTGTTTAAAAATGTGCTGAAGGGGACAAAATGTAGGAGGGGTAGCAACAGCCACCTGCTTATGCCCTTGCCTCAAAGGGGCATGTATACAATCCCTTTGAAATACCATATCCCCCCTACTGTTTCGCATCCACATAACATTGAACTGTACAGTCACGGACACTCACAGTGTTTTGTACTGTCCTCATTAGAAGACTTAACCCTTTTGTTCAGGTCTAAAACAACTGACACTGTACGACCTACTTATGAACTGCCTGTATGATATACACAAACACTTTCATGCTAAATGGAGAACAAACGTACAGGTCCTCTGAACATGATATTGTGAAGATGAGCAAACTCGGCAGAAAGAAGTAAATAAGACCTTAGTATGACGTGGGAATGCGAAACTCGTACAAACGTTTAGTTGAAACCCCGTAAGAGAAAAGATCTGCTTATGGAAAGGGATAATGTTAAGACCGATCTTACGGGAATAGAGCATGGGGATGTGAAATATTTTTAAGTAGCGTCAGTTGATTGCAATGCGACTCTTGTGACTGCGGTAAGAAATCGACTGCATGAGAGGAGGAGAAGCGTTTGACTCACTGTGGACTGCACAATTGTAAGAAGTTGTCTAATTCCTAGAATTAATTAAATGCTTGGATAATTTAACTAACTCCGGGGTACACAAGTAAACTCAAGTAGCCGGTACTTGTTCATCCGGTAAACACCTTATTTTTGTTATTACGTTGTTTTCTGGCTAGTTCTGCGCTACACAAACAATCGTTTTCCAGCCAAATTACTGTACGACGCATGTACTCGTACTTTTCGAATGCCGTGGTCTCTGTGTCATGCGCGTGTCAACATTGACTGTTAATATCATGCATTTAAGCTATGTGCGCCACAGTGTTTATCGCTTACAATTGTACGTCTTCGTTTTATCACAACACTTCACATGTCACTTGAACGCCCGATGCATTTTGTCAACCAGAAGACAGTAAGGTGTCAGACTAATCCGAAAACATTAAGCACGAGAAGAGTAAAATATGTTGTGATGGAGCGTAGACAGAAAGTCGCGTGAAATAAATGTCTTAACTGAATTGTCTCGACAAAATCTGTAGCTAATATAATTTATCTTTCCCGTTACCTGACGTCTACTTGCAGTTGCTTGCTTTCATTAAACAAAATGTCACGCCTAATAACAACAAACACTGTCGTCAGAATAATTGCTATGTTGCTATATGGTTGCGAGTGTTTGCGTGTGCGCGCGCACGTGTGCTTGCGTGTGTGTGGGGGGGGGGGGGAGGGGGAGGTCAGAAAGTAAGAGAGGGAGAGAACTGGCTTGCAGAATTTTGGATTTAGGGGATAAAACATGAAAAATATTTATATTGTTAAAACCGTGCTTTGTTTATCATAAACTGACAGTATCAAATAATGCGTCGTTAAATTTGTAATAATAATAAATACTAAATAATTTTAATGGTGCATTAGTTTTACGTGTCCGTTTATGAAAAATGTTTGTTTGTCGACGCTGTCTGATTTGCCAAGTGTAGCCTATAGCTGTTGAGTGGAGAACGGTACGATGATTTGGACGAACAGGGAAGAATGTAGAAGTAACTGGCGTGGACTATAGACTATAATACCCCGAAAACTATCGCTGGTCCTCCGAGTGAAGACAGAGTTGCAGCGTCATCATTGGCAGTAAAACACACACAACAACTAATTGTTTGTTTGCTGTGAAGTGCCTATCCCTTATGAATTACGAGTATACAGTTGCTAACCGTCACACGGTAACTTTCACCTGGCACAGTGTTCGAAGGCAACTGTAACAAAGATTCCTCGCTGAATTACTTTTAATGTCGCTGATGTATCTCTATTCCTGTTTGCACTACGCGAAACGTGCGCCCCGCACTGGGCTGAGGACAATGGAAACCACAAGAGCTGCCACACAAAGACATCATGCGGCGTGATTAGCTTCAAAACACAGACAACAGAGTCAGTCGCCCAGAAACACGTGTTTTGGAAATCCCGGATAAGGGAGGGAAGGAGAAGACGCAGGTACAAGCCGGGCAAAACACGATTTTAATTTCTCTTCATCGTACTTGCGACCTGAAAGTGAGGAAGTGACAACAAGACTAGAGAAATTCGTATCATCATGAGCTTCGACATTTTTCACGCTTTATCGACTGTTATTACGGTGATAAGCCAAGGAGCGGTTCTACGTGGGCAGGACACCCAACACGTCTGGAAGAAATGAGAAATGCGTGAACAGTTTTAGTTGAAAAAGGGATGTGAACATCCTGCTTGGAAGACCTAGGTGCAGTGAAAGTAGGTGGTATATTCACTAGGCTGTGGGGTGGTCGTGAAAGAAGCCGTGGTTCGCATCCTGGCAAGGGGGACAAGAGATTTCCCTCTTCTGTAAGTGTTTACACAGGTTCTGAGGCCTATCCGGCCACCTAATCAATGCATAAAGCGGACGGAGTGTGAAGCTGACCGCCTACCCTATCTAGTGCAGAGGTTATGAATGAACGGAGCTATACTCCTACTGCTCTATACGCCTGTACGGAACAGTAGACAGTGGACAAATTCCAGACGCTATTTAATTGTAGATGTAATTCCCCATCGTCAGAAACCTGTCAAAATTAATTAGCCTTCAAACAACCGGGGTGGTATTTAATTTCAGCAAATGGTTTATAAAAAATATTTTTAGAACCAGAAATAATGATAAAATTATGACATAAACAGTATTCTGTAGAAAATAAAACCGAGATTATGCAAAACTCTTAAAATGCAATAAATTTCCTTGTTGCCTAAATACATAAAATTAAATTTTAGGGGTGGATTTTTACGTGCATTTCCATATGCGAACGTTGGTAGTTTAAATGTTGAACACGTCTGGCTTAGCAGAGGCACCAATGTGGCTTCTTTTAACACGGTAATAACTTTCGGGTACCACAGAAGTGTATATATATTTTTCGAATATCTGCGCCACTGCTTGTGTATAATGATAGTGCTTGAGCTCCATGGGTTTCTTTTTTCTGATTTTTGTAGAGCGGAAAGGTAATTCTAGCGAGAAAATGCTCACATTTCAATTCTCTAACTTTTAACTAATTTCGGTAAAATTGTTATGCAATATTTGTAATAAAATTTTGCAGCAAATTTTGTCTTTCTTTTCATCCGCGCTTTGTTGCCGTGATTTTATAGTAAACCCAAATAAAATGTATAAAATTCTATATAAATGGCTTATCGCTACTGGCATAAGACATAAGACATATGCCCAATTAAAGAGTATGATCTCCAATTTCCGTAAGTTTTTGGCACTTCATAAATTATGCTGGTTCACAGGGGCACTGGAGTTGAAGAAGGATGAAAACTAAAACATGTAACTGGAGATTCCAAAGCGTTTCGTGGGAAGATGTGTTTGTACTACATACAGTATTTGGCACGTTAATTTTAATTTGCTGAAAGTTGTCCTTTTGTCAGCCATGAAGCCATAAGTGTTAGAGAGGTCATACCTTAACACTTTCTTTGCCTCGGCACTATATGAGGGTAAGAGATCAGCTTCATGCCCTGGCTGCTTTACTTCCGAGGAAAGAGTTTGTGGTATCCATTGAATAGGAGACCGTATGGGTCCCAAAACCAAGCTGGGGCTTTGGAGAAACCAAATCTCTTGCACCTTCCGGGACTCAACCTGCCATTCCTTGGCATTCATGAAAAGACCCGCACGGGTCTCAGCGTTACGTCGCAGGAATAGTTTGTTTCCTATTTCTAGATACATGTTTGATGGAAGCTAATCAGTAGACGCGATATTATGTTACACGAATTCTATCACCTAGGTACTTATTTTAATCTTTTAAAGATGCAACGAGAGGGCCGGGATAGCGCAGTTGGTATAGCGACGCGATACGGGTTGGACGGTCCGGAGATCGAATCCCGGTGGGGGCGAGATTTTCCGCAGCCGTCCAGACCGGCCCTGGGGCCTACCCAGCCTCCAGTACAATTGGTAACGGGTCTCTTTCCCGGGGGTAAAGCGGCCGGGGCGTGTGGCTAGCCACCCCTTCCCCTCCTCTTGCCGAGGCTAACGAACGGGTAGAGCTATACCTCTACTCCCTCCCCGAGTCCTCAGGGCCTCTTATAGGGTGAACCTTTAACTTTAAGATGAAACGAGTGTTTTATATAAGGATTCAGTGCGTACCGAGCTATAAACACTCTCCACCTCGGTTATAAAAGGCAGTCTGTTAATGCTGTATAAGGCAAAAGTCGCTGATTGTCTTGGAATCAATAAAAAACACATAAATGCAATGTAAGAACCACGCAGAATTTTTTAATTTTAAACCGTGTGGCACGTAAAGTTACCGCTAGGCTTTAAAAGGTTAATATTAGCTTACAGGCTTATACATTGTCATACAGGTTGGTTAAAATACACTTTACAAATAGCCAACCTTACCAAATTTTCTAAGCATTCGTAGTTTTAGAATGAATTTTGGACGGGAACAGGTCTGAGAGTTGAAATGGTAGGGCTATACGGAGAATGATCCCAAAAACGTGTTAAAATAAATGAATTAAGCTCCGTAATTTGAAGCAATTGAAATTAATGGATAATATAGTAGGCCATGTACTTTATATTATACGTAGTACTTATATATATATATATATATATATATATATATTCCCGCGAAACTCTTTGGAATCTGCAGTTAGAATATTCTAATATTCGGTCTTGTTTAACCCCAGTTCCCCTGTGTGCTAATTCATGAAACTAAAATCACGATGCTTGCAGAGTAAACTGGCCCATTCGGCTGACCTTCCTCTTCATATAAACCGATGATGGCCCTAAATACACACACAAGCACCAAGTTTGCCATTCAGAAACAACTCGCTTTGATACTAGGCTACGATCGCTATCGATATCGTTACAGGAAGTCACTCTGACTTGGTCAATAACGGTCCATGTTCGCAGATGTTCATTTGATGATAAAACCGATTCATACTAACCGAGAGTAAATTATGGAAACATCTCAGGTGAACCTGACAGCCGATATCCTCTACTGGGCCTAGCCTTAAGCTTAGCAGCCTGATAAATATTTACACATTTATATCGAGAATGGCGGTACCATGCGTGTCTGGGATTTTGATTTCGTATAGTGCTTAAAACATTGAAGGGAAATTATTGATAGAATACCCTCAGCACCGGACTCAAGCTTACGTTCCTAATGTAGTATGTGTTACTTAATAATGATGTCAAATACTAAGACTATGATTTATAGCGTTGCTGATGGATGAGTGAACTAGTATGGATTATTGGGGGTAAGGTAGTGACGGGACAAACCCATAGTACTCGGAAAGAATCCTATGCGTGTGACAATTTTTCCACCACAGATCTCAAACGGACTGGACCGAGATCGAGCCAGCGTCTGTGCGTCGCGAAATCGGCGACTAACCGCATAAGCCATGACAGGGTCCATATCTCGTCTATTGCATGTTTCCAGAGAGTGGTTGTCTTGTACACAATGACTGACCATAAATATAAAAAATATTTTGGGGTCTAATTTGAAAAGGATATCTGATAACGGAATCCGAAGGCTGCTCAATTAGTAGAAACTAATGTGCAGAAAGTGTCAAGGCGTTTCCGACAAAAGTATGGAAGGGACAGCTGTCATATCTGCAACCAGAACACGCTAAGAAATTAATCCATTATTATTATTATTATTATTATTATTGCTGATCCCAGTGGCCGCGCGGTCTAAGGCGTAGGTCAGCAGCCGAGCGCTTGCTGGGATCGTGGGTTCGAATCCCACCGGGGGCATGGGTGTTTGTCTCTTGTGAGAGTTTGTGTTGTCAGGTGGAGGTCTCTGCGACGGGCCGATCCCTCGTCCAGAGGAGTCTTACCGACTACGGTGTGTGTCTGAATGTGATCAAGTGAAAATAAAAACCCTCTACACCTATTGTGAACAAGTATGTAGAAGAGGAAAGGACTACGAATTATTATTATTATTATTAATTCACTGCGACTTATCTCGTTTTCAAAAGAGTGCGGGTCACTGACCAAGTACTTCTCATTCGTTATTCTACTGAAGGTTTTTGCAGTATGCGGTATACATCGAGTAGATCCTATTACTGCTTTTTGCATGAGAACATGTAGACCACGTTGATTATTATTATTATTATTATTATTATTATTATTATTATTAAAGCGAAACGTATTGATATGCATAATGTTTCTTAAAAACCGTGTTGTGGTAGACATATCAGGATGACACTACCGACGCGGTTCTTCGAGCTTGGGAACCCTCCTCCCCCCCCCCCCCCCATCCTTATCCTATTCGAAACACCTCGTGTGACCACAGTTCATCACTACAACGTTCCTAGAAGGAGACACCGGCATGTTTCTCAGGATAGCATCTCACCCTCTCCAAACACTACTGCCTTTCTCTGCCCACAAGATGTCTATCTTTCCGTCCCCACCCCCTCGCACGGCCGATCCCACGGGACGCCATTTTGTCGTCATCCCCCATGTACAGCCACATGTAGTGTATATAGGGCTGAGCTTATGCTAGGGAACTTGGAATTACGAAACGAGGGTGTTTGCGGTGGGGTTGACACCCGCCAGGAAAGGAAAACTGGCAGTAAGATTTTTCATTGCGCTCCTGTCTTTCAGTGTCTTACAGGACGGGGAGCAACCGTGCGCGTGCGGTGTACACGTCTCGGTGCTTTGCTCGGTGTTGTTACGTCATCAGTCAAACAATCTCTTCCATTCACAATGAACAGCTCTTGTTAAACCGCCTGTATTGGTCACCCAACATCCGTTTCGCCTTACAGACAAAAAAGTAGGGTATTATTCATATCTTGGACATTGTTAATTAACATGACGCATATTAATAGGCGTATAAAAGAGGTTTCGAAAGCTCGCTGTGCTTCCGTCATAAGGAAAAAGGAATAGTATGAAATTACTCAAGAATTTCCTCTCATCGAGCCAGTTTATACGCACGCAAATATTTATGAAACATGTAGGCCTGCAGTACATGAGGCCATGACAGGTTCCTGCTGCAGAACTGCATATAGTTATTGGCACGTGGAGCGATAGAAGAGGGACAAGTACACTGGGTAGTCGAATTTCCTTCTCGTCTTCATGTTTTCCGACGATCGAAATAAATGAACATTAAAATCCTTATTTTAAGGGACTACATCCAGCGTAGCGTAACATACGAATTAGAGTAAACGAAGAGGTCGCCTGTTGGTCCGGTCTGGAATACAGCACGTAAAGTCTCATAAGCGTAACTTGGCGGGGGGGAGGGGGGGCAAGGGGTGGAAATGCCCCCCCATTTTTTTTTCATCCTAGGAATACTTTATTTGGTTGCTGAATTGAATAACGGCAAATAAAAAACCGACAGAAAAACAAAACGGAAAACTTGCGTGTTATGGGACCAATTATTTTCCCCGCTTTCAAATTTACTCAAATTTACTCAAATTTTCTCTTTCGTAAAACAAAGTTCCTAATAGCCATGGTCAGTTTTCTCCCCTCCATTGTTATTAGCCACGTTACACTTATGTACTGTCTTATATAAATACTGCCTTCACAACAACAAGAACTTGCTGTATATTTCAGAGGCGTAAAATATGTGATTTTAAAAGAATTAAACGATGGAGAAGTTTGCTTTGAATTTGAGGGTAGCTATCCTGACTCTCTGTCCATATGTTCAGAATTACAGAATCACAATCTTTTTTGGTAGTTTTCCTAATACGGCTTGTTTCCAAGTGCCCCCACCTAAAGAGCTGCGATTCCACACAACAATCTGAATATTCTTTTATTCCATCAATTTCTTTTTATTTTCATCCTTCTAAAAGCGCTTCTGAAAAAAATATTACGGGTGACACAGACCATATGACGAAAAGGGGAAAATTTTAACAACGGAAACCAAAGGCCTTACATATAAGATGCCTTACGAATATGAAAATCTGAGATACGTTCCCAACCCTAGAAGTCCCGGTGGTAAAATCTAGAATATACTCGTGATTAGGCTTGCATGTGGGCAGGAGACGGACGAAAACGCGACAAGACATACTGGTATGATGCAGGAAACATATTCACCGCCTCGTTAAAATACAGTCAAGTAAATACGGACCCCTTCAATACCAGCTGTCTTTCCTAACGTAACTGCGTAAGGACAGCAGCTTTTTCAGTATTTGTATCCCAGTCAAGCGTTGAATTTCGCAGAGTCCTCTACAGTTCATCTGGAGTAAATGTGGCACAGAATCAAAATATGACACCACTGTATTGACGTAATAAAACTTGCAAAAATGGACATTAATTTAATGGCTGCTTTTAGAAAATATCGACCAAAGTTATCTGGAAGCTATTTATTTATTGTGCGAAAAATTTCGCTTTTGTACTTATTGAAAAATTATATGGTTTTTGTGTTTTTAAATTTAAACCCAATTTTTCGTATAATTTCCATGGACTTAGACTAACACAGTAATTATATGATATAATGAAAACCTGTCAGTGGCTGTACATTATATTGAAGTTCAGACTAGTTGAAGGGAACCTGAACGTCACTGACGACATGAGGGGCCTCCTGTTGCAGACAGGCAAGCATACACCAAATTTATGTGACGGCTCTTACCTGTCGATGATAACCGGGTCCGATGGGGTTTCATTCCTGTTGCCGCAGCTTTTCTTGTCACAACATCGACTGAAATGGAGAGAAAGCATAAGTCAGACACTGTGCGTGTTGGTTTGCAAGTGACTTAACACAGGTGAAACGGCTGTAAAAGTAACTTGGCGTCGGGATGAGAGGGAAAGATGATAATTATGCTTTATTGTGGATTAGACTCAGCTATCCCTATAAATGGTTCAGTAGCAGGCTCTTCTGATCACGACGGAAAACCTTCGGGTTTCATGAAACGCGATGAATTCGTTGTCCACCCGAGCGAGTAGTAGCATGCCAGAGAGGATGGACGATGCGAAATTTCAGGCTTCCGCCGCAGTGTATGCGAGGCTTGCGCGGTGTAAGTTGGTATCTGGTTAAGGACGTTTCGAGGAACTTATCTATCGCCCTTTGTAGGGTCCCGCACTCCTCAAGTAAAAACTAGCACCAAACTATGCCGCACAACTTCTCAAAGGAGAGAAGGCCTCAAGGTTCTAAGAAAAGTCGCGGTCGATACGCAATCCTGCGTTGTGTCTCGGAAGCCTCTGCTTCGAATATCAGCCCGAAGGCTAGCTATCCTTATTCTGTGTTTTGTGTTTTACTCAGTACCTCCAGGTAAATGCAGGAATAGGACCTCAAATTACTGCACCGTCCTTTCCTTCCGCATTCTGTGCAGTTCATTGTTCACGGAGCGTCGTAACATGAGAGTCTACGTAACCTACGCTAATGTCAGCGTTGTTACAAGGTAAACCATAATTAAATAGACATAAGCACCTGTTCGATGGTGTTACATTGACACTTAGCTGGCTAGTTGCTTGACTGCCCAAATGTGGAGGTGGTCAGTGAAATATATAGTTGGTTAACTAGAAACTGAGAGTGACTAATCTCTCCGTATTCATTCTTTTACGCTACGTGTTGTTGTTAGCATGGGCTTTTTGTCTGTGCCGAACTGACGACTAGAAACATACACGGAAATAGATCGGTGAGTCAGTCTCAAGCACCCGTGTGCGGGAGGGGAGAAGTCCCATGAGATTTGACTCCTCCCCCATTACTTGGGTTTAGCTTCTCTTCGACTGAGGTGCAAGGGGGAGTTCTTTGCGCACATTTCTCCTGTATTTCTACTGGGCGCATAATTCCAGTGTTGATGATCACGCGAATGTGACAGCCACGTCTTCTGCATCCCATACGCGTATATTCTTCGGTGCTTAAAGTAAAGCAACGAAACTTCTGAGTCAAACCTAATGGCTCCCTGTGTCGAATCGTTGAGAAAGATGATCAAAACAAAGTTTCTGTTCATTACCACATCCTCCGAGTCTGTAATGTGTGGAAATCTTTGACCTATGCAAAACGTCCGAGGCCTTTCGCTGCGAAGTGCCGGATAACAGAATTCTTAAAAAAAAAAAAGAATATCACAGATGGGCAAATACGTGCGTGCTTTTGCACACACACACACGCATGAAATAACCACAACACGCGTGGTAACAGTTTTTTCCTGTGCATGAAGTTAAGACGTAGAGAGAAGTAGAGGTATAGCAGCACATGTTCTTGATCAAGGCACAAGAGAGGGTGAGCGATCAGCTTCGCACCCCGACCGTTTTACCCCCGGGAAAAGCTCACCCGATGCCGAAGAGGAGGTTGGGTGGTCCCCGGATCTACCCTGAAGCTTTTGAACAAGAGGAGGTTGGGTGGTCCCCGGATCTACCCTGAAGCTTTTGAAGAAGAGACAAAATTCTTAGCCCTGCCCGAAGTCGAAGGAAATTCGTGTGTCTCCAGCCCGCAGCCTACTGTCTGTACAGCCTGTGCTGATATGTTTGGACAGGCTGTCGTAATTTATCTTAAATGTTCATTTTGTATTCTTCTTCAATTGAACATCTAAGATTACCCAGCTTTCTTTTCTTACGGAAGAGAAATTATTTGCGAAATAGCATGTAAATATCTAACCATGCGGGGATGGGCCATAAACAGAAGTCTGAATAGGAGGCTAAAAAGGACACGTTAGAGGGAATATAACTGAAATAATAATGGTAATTTTTGTGGGAGTTTTCACATACTGTGATTTGTCCAGAGAAGTGTCATGGGAGGTGAACTTCCTCTTACTTTCAGACATGCAGATTAGGTGTCTTACACAACTGAACAACTGAACAACAACAAGAACAACAACAGCAGCAGCAGCAGCAGCAGCAACAACAACAACAACAACAACAGCAAGAGCAGCAGCAACAACAACAACAAAGAAGCTTAAAAATCACTGAAGTGCAAAGTTACGCTCGTTGAATTACGTAAGCATACACGGAATATGAAATTGAATCTGGTGCCAACAAACTCTGGTACGAGTGAACGGGAGGGTATCAAGATATTTGGAAAACTTCTTTGGCGAACACTACAGCGCAGAGCTGCAGAACACGGCCATTCTGGGAACAGCTCCCATTTTGAGAGGGGGACTAACGCAGAAATATGGTTAAAGTTAATTTTAAATACATGTAGCTTTTACGTGGTAAATCTTAGAGGCATGGTTTGACCCTGCCGAGCGGACATTATACAATGCAATATGGTGCGAAAATGAAAGTACAACAGCGATGATGATGATGATGATGATGATACGTAACACGTTAAAGTTATCTCTGTATATCCCATGAAATACTAAATGGGGTGTAGATGTGTAGCTCCAACCGTTTATAACCTAGGCACAAGATGGAGGTGACTGGACAATTTCACTCCCCGGCTGCTTTCTCCAGGGAAAGAATGCCAATGCTCATTGAGTTGAAGGCTGTGTGGGCCCCAGAGGCGATCTGGACGTTTTGGTGAAAAGTCTCTACCTCTTGATACACCAGTTGCGGCAAAAAAAAGGGTGTAAAGTAAGTGCTTTACTTTTGAAAGAATGTCTTGCAAGGCATTTGGTACCGTCAGGCGTATTTTAACCTTTTAAAGCCTAGCGGTAACTTTACGTACCACCAGGTTTAACATTAAAAAATTCTACTCGGTGCCCACATTGCGTTTATGTGATTTGTACGGATCTCAGAACAAACAGCGGCTTTTGCCTTATAAAACATTAAGAGACTGGTTTTTATAACCGAAGTGGAGAGTGTTTACAGCGCGGTACGCACTGAGTCCTTATATAAGACAGATACGATTCGTCTTTAAAGGGTTAATGTAGAATGGATATACATAATAATAATAATAATAATAATAATAATAATAATAATAATGTAATAATTTCTGTTAAACTCGCCCGTGTTATTTGAAAGCCGAAGACATGTTTTTTCAACTGATGAAGCTGGGTGATTCCCCTGAACAATATTCTTACGGTCAAGCGTGAACGAGGCGGTTCTCTTTAAGGACAAACACCTGCACTGCATAATCAACTCTCAGATTTTGGTCTACTGTGATTGGGTTTCACAAGATAAGCGGTACTTGACTGCATGCTGCCTGGAGCAAGCAAATGTTGCGGTAAGCAGCTGGCACAGATATCTCTTGAACTAACTCATTGAGTGATGTCAAATGCACAGTAAGGGTCCAGGACTATCAACGCCCGGCGGGCTTTCGCCCTTCAATCAAGTAGCGGCTCCCCGCGGAGTTAATCCTCAATATAGTGTCAACACATTATATCAAGCCGAATGACTCTTAAGATTGCTATTGCCTAAACAGCGGAACTACAGGTAATTAAATGCCTGTGCTGTGTTAATGACGCTCCAGTATGATGTTATTGCACTAAACGTGCGACCAATCAAATACATTTATGATGTAAGTGCTTACGTCTTCGACGCCCGGGAGTGAAAGGAAATTGTCGGCCTTCCGTTAGTGGTAACAACATTGCTATCTGCAGGTAGTAAGCAAACACAAAACTGAATCCTGAGGCCTGCGGTCTTCTGAGATATTATGCATTATTGATTGGTAGCTCTGTACCGACGTTTAGGGACAACCTATTGGTCCTATCATCAAGGGTCAAGAAGTCCAAGATAAAAGCCGGTAATCACTTGGTACGCAGTTTGTAAAGGGAAAGCTGTGGGCTGCGTAATATTCTAGAAGGGCGCAAATCTCACCTACATCGCGGCGGAAGCCTGAAATCACGGAGAGTTTTATAGAATTTTACGGGTAAATTATCCGGTCTTTTTCATCTGTTAAGAAAACTAGTCTCATAAAATGAATTTCTTCATTACCTGTGTTCTTCACCTAGCATAAGGTGCTGAGATTAATGATGGTGAGGTAGCGGGAAAAGTAACATTTTTTGGAGGGGGGACAAGTGCTTAAAAATATTCAAAAGCAAAACTTAAAGCAAAGAGAACACTCGAGAATCTAAGGCGTGGATGTCCAATAATTTCTCAGCCTTTTATGGGAAAGGGAATTTTATTTAGGTCTCCCAGTCATTTCCTTTCCTCACAAAAGCAGTCCTGCCTTTGTCTTAGTAAGGATTTAAGAATTATCTAGAATAAATGGGACCAAGGTTTTCAGGTATGCGAAAGGGAAAGAAGCTGAATAAAAATGGATAAACATAAATTTCTATCAAGATAAATCTTTACAAAATAATTTTTTGGGGGAAGAAGGAAATTTGACCAAATTGTAATTTAGAAGTAGATTAGTTTTGTAAATAATTCAGCTCTTCTTTACTGTTGGTGGGCAGAAGATGGGAACAAGCTTTCGAAAGAAAACAATTTAAGGTGCTTATTTATACATGTTACATTATAGGCCATTTTACAGGATGTTTCTTTACTGTTGATGGGCAGAAGATGGGAAAAAAACTTTCGAAAGAAAACGGTTTAACATGTTACACTACAGGCTCTTCTGTGGCTGAGTATTGGTATTAAGTATAACAAAATTCAACATTATCCACACTCATTAGGGGAAAACATTGTGACCACAGTTGTGGCTGGTAGGTGATATTCTTTTCCGTACTAGAATCATTAATGCGAGTTGCATGTCGGAAGTGTGGCGAAGACTGCCATCTCTGTGGTTTGGCCTTCTGACACTGTGAAAGATACCTGCACTTACCTGCACATGACCTCGTGTGTGAGCAGCACCCGACACATTTCCGGATTTTTGTCTTGGCCCTCGTACATGATGGCCTGCAGCAGAAAGAAGAATTTCAGACGTTACTCCAAACAGTTTGTTTGAACGGCAACAGGTCAATAACAGATGGTTGCGTAAATAATAGTCACTAAGGTAGAGAATCACAAATACCAAATTCATGACGCAACGTGTCTTAAAAACATCATAGACTGTGTCCACAAAGCTTTGTACTATTTTAAACATGTATTATGTTATGACCAAAATATACAGAAATGTGCGTTCTTTTCCAAATTGTTTGTATGTGCTTTAGTCTGCCTCATCTTTGGAAACCCTAATGCCCTTGTTTGTATCAAGCCTGTACTTCAGTTCTGCACAGGAACTCGACTTTATGAACAGCCTGTATTTGCTCATCACGTACATAAATTCGTGAATAGTATGGGGTACAGAGGTTCGTGATAGTGCGATATTTCAGGTTCTCAGGGCGCTACTGCCTAGGGCTCTGGACTTCTGGGATTTGGTATTGTGTCATTGGGTGAGTAGTTCCTGACGTTTCCAAACGTCGGAAGACTGGTCCTCAAGAACACAGCGTCATGTCCCAGAAGACTTGAGTCTTCGTTCATCCTAGTGTGTGCAGTTCCACCCTTTTGAACTAGTTATGTTCAGTCCACTATCTCATTCTACCAGTTTCCCTAAGATTCATTTAATACCATATTTTCATGTTTTTCAAATCTCCTAAATAGTCTTTTCTCTTGCGTTGCTCCAACTAAAACCTTTTTATGCGGGAAATCGACACGTGGTTAGCGGTAAAGATAGTCCCCGAAAATTTATTCGAAAATGCCATATTCTTTCGAACGTGGAATTTCAGTCTAATATCCACAAAGTAGTCTTTTACAATAAAATATTTTCAGGAAGAAATAACATTCATGTTCAGAACCGACGAGGTTTTTCTTAATAATGAAGTAAAGCTGCTATTAAAACACACGGAAGGTTGCACAACCCGGGCGCCAGGTCTCCGTGGTGACTAAATTTTTTACGGTGTATAGGACGTCTGGGGCCTAGAATTTTGAGGCGACTCCTATATTTTTGGAAAACGTCTACATCCCCTTATGAAAACATTTATTTTTTTAATATATTCTACATCATTAAGGTATTTCCGTTGTTAAAAACGCCAGCTGTTTCGGTGAAGAGACATAAACCTCCTTTTACCCGCGATATTTTGCTGTAGATATAAATTCTCGCCGACATCTGTGTTTGTTTTTGCCTTTTAGTACCGTTCGCTTTTCCCCCACGCGTTTATGCAGAGCAACATAAATCGTTTTCTGATGAGATTTAGATAACGTTCAAGACCTAAGTACATTTACGTAGCACATTTTATGCTGTGACGTTGTGCTTCTAGATTGTAACACAAAATCACATTGTGTAATAAAGGGTTGCTACTGCAGAGAGGATGGGAGATGAATGAGGAAGATGAGATAAGAGACAGCCGAGTGTCACGTGACCTTTGCTGCCTCTACCGCCACTGCCACCACGACTAGCCGGCTTCTCTTTCCACCGAATGGCCACCACCCTCTTTGTAAAACAGAGAATGGGCCGCTTGGCCGCAAGTTGTAAAAATCGGATAAAACATTTGATTTGCAAACAAACAGCAAATAAGAAGCAGCAAAACTGCAGGAACGTGTGTTGTCGACTAAAGCACGTGGCATAAACTTCTATTACAGCTTTTGATCTTTCTGTAAGCTTGTGTTACTGATGACGTCTGCGCTCTTCTGGGACATTACGCAGCGCCGAGTGGTAATCCTTTAGTGACGTTTCGGGACAACCTATCGGTCCCATTGTCAAGGACCAAAAAGTCTTTTCTTTTCTTCTTGAACTTCTTGAACATTGAAGATGTGGCCGATAAGTTTCCCGAAACGTCGGTAAAGAATTGCCACTCGATGATGCGTAACATCTCAGAAGAACACAAACCTCATCAACATCGCGGCCGAAGCCTGAAATCACGGATCATGTTACAGCTGTCGATTTTTTATAACAAGGACGAAAACTACACAATTGTATGTACCAAAGTTCATTTCTCCTTTATTCAGACACGTCCTTTACGGCTTTGTGTACTTCTTTGCCTTTGCCATAACGAGATTTCAGGCTGTCACAGCTGTGCAGTTAAGGTCTCTGTTCTTCTGGAACTAGGCGCTGCATTAGGGTGTGACTGGTTGCCGAAGTTGCGAGTGGTCCCGCCTTCAAGAACCGAAGGTGGACATGAGATAACTGTGTTTTTCGAAACGTCTGGGACCATCACCCATGACGCAGCCTTACATCTCAGAAGAACAGTGACCAAATCTACTGCTGCAAAATTACTGTACTGGTTACAGGCATTCATTATTACTAGGTATTCGTCTTCCGCTACTTACAGAGCACATCGGAAAATGCTTCAACAACTGTGATAGTTCCCAGCAAGATTTATACTTGGTTTCGCACACACGTTGTGTTTATGTCTGATAACGCTTAATTTGATCTGCCTGTAAAGTAGGGATTACTTTGAATAGATAAAACTGGGAGTTAAACACAGAGGACAACTTCAAAACCTTACAATCCCAGATTTCATCACAATTCTTTAAAAAATTTCATTGATGAAAATACGTGGTCATGGACTGACTGACGGACGGACATGCGGATGCGACATAGACTATTCGTGTTCATTCATTATACAACAAAGTCGTATGATGGAGTGCAATTAAAACTCAAGGCTTTCTTAAATTCTGAGATAGATGAGTGTGAGTCGTGAAGTGAATAAATCAAGACGTTATACTAAAAAATGTGGGAAAAATCAGCTGCATTTGACAGAGTATATATAATTCAACTACCGTCAACCCATCAGTGTCGACTGGTGTTAACAGACGTGTAAGTATATAACTAACTAACTAACTAACTAACTAACTAACTAACTAACTAACTAACTAACTAACTAACTAACTAACTTAACTAACTAACTAACTAACTAACTAACTAACTAACTAACTAACTAACTTAACTAACTAACTAACTAACTAACTAACTAACTCCATGGAACTGAGTCCCTTCTGAGAAGCTAACAGTTTCTCAGCTAGTCAAGAAATTCTTCGCATTTTATGGAACCCGAGGGTTCATTACCCATTCACAAGAACCCGCCACTTGTCCCTATCCTGAGCCACATCAGTTCTGTCCATGCCTCCCCATCCCACTCCTTGAAGATCCATTTTAATATTATCGTCCCTTCAACACCTAGGTCTTAAAAGTGGTCTCTTTCTGTCATGTTACTCCACCAAAACCCTGTATTGATCCTGTCTCCAATACGTGCCACATACCTCACCCATTTCATTCTTTTTGATTTTTATGGAAGTGTTATTATGAAAATTATCTGTGGATCATCTAAACTGACACAGGTATAGCTAGCGGCTGTTCTGTTTGTCCAGTCAAAAAATTCCGCATTAATTCCTTGTACATTAGCTTGACTGACAATACTTCATTCGAAGTTGCTCGGCCCCAGTAGCAAGCGTCGGGTTGTAATGGTACCCCAATCCGAATCTTGCCCGCAGGAGAGTGATATCACGGATTTTCCTGAGTCGGCCCTATCAATGGAGCTACGTAGAAATTAATGACAGAGGAAAGTCGTCTTTCAGCACGCCGTGATGGCGTACAAGGACGTGAAGTTTTGATTCATGTGCTCTTAACATCGGCACAAAATAGAGATGCGTAACCTTGGGTCCCGCCCCGGTTGCTTTAACCCCATAGGAAAAAGGTTTCAGGAACTATTGGATATGAAGTTGGATGAGCACCACGGCCAATACGGACGCTTTTGAATGGAGAAATGTTTTTTACCCACCGGGAAAGGATCCTCGATTCCTCGGTCGTCCGGCCCATAGCAACAGCTTCTTACACTGGTTTTCATCTTTTTTTTGTGAAACCACACACACACATGGATGGTTTCCTGAAACATCTATTTCAACACGACTTTCCTGTTCTTCTTATCAGATATTTGCAGGCAGTGCACTTTGTGTGCTTATAAAAGGCTTCATTTCACTCGATTTGACAACTTTGTGTCACTTGCGAAAGTGGCCAGAAATCGGGACGAAGGAAGAGTGGTTGTTACAATGAACGCTCTGGACGAATTGCAAAGGGGGAGGCAGACACTAGTCATCAATGCGAAATAGCCTTTACGGCGTAATTACCGACCGACTTCCTCCCTACCGCCACCCTCTGTCCAAACGCATCAGCCACAGTAATCCGGCCATTTTGTGGCACTCTTCCTCAACCTCCCCATCACGTCCGCACCCCGTCATCTCAGGGGTGTTAAATCCAATCCTTGATGGGGGTTGTCTTGTGTTATGCGCATTTCCTTGCTGTTTAGACCTTTACAAGTGAATTTAAGGTCGAAAGAGTGGATAGCGGGCAATGCAGAAGTTGTTTATGGTCACAATTTCTTGTACTCTGCTGAAATGGCAGAATTTCAGTGTGTGTAGCACCAAATTTAGCTCATTGTGAAACTGGATTTTGTTTATACATTGAAAAATGCACGGTGAGAACAATATAAACTGGATTATTGTTATGAGTGTATACTCTGCAAGTGTTAGAATAGATGTCTGTAACATCAGTGGAAATCCGAAGAATTTAAGCATGCATTACTGTTCTGTATTTTGCGTTCTCTGGATAGGACCCAAATTTGGTTACGTTTATAGGTGGCCATACCAACTGGAGTTTGCGAACCAATTGAACTGTTGTTCAAGAACATGAATTGGGAAACATGAAGAAGAAATATCTCTAGGAAGATGTGGTTACGTAAGTTAGGATATTGAAGCGGAATGGGAAAGAAACGGACGCGGAGGTTATGTACTGGATTCATATGGCTCAAGATAGGTTATACTAGGAATCATGTAACGCTAAGATTCACACTAAAGACATATCCATAATAAAAGTCTATTTTCTTCCTTTTAGATTTTTATGTAAAACCTGATTATGATCCTGTGGGCTGAAACGTGTAGCTTATTGTACACCGGGTATTGTTTTGTAAAGTGAGAGTGGTTGTGTTTGACGGTAGATTTACCAATCAAACTAATATCGGGCGTTTGTGAAAACGAGAATGAAAATTGGACTTCTTAATGGGGAAGAAATTTATTCAGTAACTAAGTAATAATCTCCTTCTGAAAGTGTACTATAATGCTTGAAGAGATTTATACAGATGTATTGCTATAATACTAGAATTTTAAAATTGTTCTTTTATATGTAAAAACCGGGCCGATCCCAGTGGTCGAGCGGTCTAAGACGTGGGTCTTCGGCTGAGCACTTTTTGGAATAGTGGGTTCGAATCCCACCGGGGGCATGTAAGTTTGTCTCTTGTGAGTGTTCTGTGTTGCCAGGTAGAGGTCTCTGCGACGGGCTGATCACTCGTCCAGAGGAGTCCTACCGACTGTGGTGTGTCTAAATGAGTGTGATCATGGAACCTCAGTCAGGAGGCCTAAGCCCACAGTAGGGCTGCTGAGCCACAAACAAACAAACAAACAAACAAAGATACAAGCATACAAACAAACAAAAAGCAACGGAAAAGCCGGAACCTATAAGAACTTCTTGTCTGTGCAAATAAAATATAGTTACATGTTCAGTAAGCTCTCTTTTAATCATCTAAATAATAGAAAACTGAAAGTACTTCAATATCTAATCCTCTTCTTTTTCCAATAGCGCGTAATTTTGAAGGTACTTAGGCTCCGTCCGTCTTTAGTTCTAAAGGGGAGTATGGAGCATTTACGGAATAATTTTAACAAGGGAAAATGGTAGTACTCGGAGGGAAGCCTCATTCAGAGCCACATTTTCCACCAGAAGTTTTGTAAGGAAAGGAGTGAATTCGAACTTGGTTAATATATACGCGTAAGTCCCACCGTGTCAGTAACAAAACAATTGCTTCTCCCCTTATAAAACCGCATGGTGAATGCTATTTAAGGCCGTATTTGTTGGAGTCATTCAAATTCCCACTCTCTGGGTTGACACTGTGGGTAAAGTGATATTCACTTGACGTTGAAGGGGGTGGCACACTGTCTTTCAAAGTAGTGAACGTTGTTTGAAAAACTTCCAGTTTTCTAACAAATAAAATGTATAATTTCATATACGTAGCTACTGTAGTTCTAAAATATAAATGCATTAGTAATTAAAGTCGATTCAAATAGAAATATGTAAATATGTTCACTGCTGGTTGCGGAAGGCTCCACTAACTCACAAAATAATATGGCTTCAAGAGGGCTGTTCTGGCTCAGGGCATAAAGTTCTTACCTGAACGCTACGTACAGAGCGCAAATTATTCGTAACCTATGCGCTGTCTTGGTAATTTAAGTCCAGCAGCCAGGAATATAGACTGTTCTATAGGGAGACATAGTAAGCTGTCTGCTACTAAAAGGCGAAGGATCTTTAATGCTCTTAGAAACACGCCTGATCAATATTCCAATCAGCCCCACCTCTCCAAGTGTTCACTGGCCAAGCAATGCCCCAACAACATTTCTGCAGCATTTTTTCGTTTCTCTAAGCGTCCACCATAAACATCTGATCACAACAACAACACAAACTGGATCGGATAGATTACAAAATTCCACTTAATGCCTGTCTCCCCAGTTTCCTGTTACGGCCTTCCCCTGAGGCCCAAATATTTTCTTGCGCACTTCGTATATTCGCACCTACACATTAAACTCTTGCTTCACGAAAAGGGTTTGCGAGGAAGAAATTCTGGGGAAAAGCGTAGGATTGTGTTCTGTACCTCCAGATCTTCGAAATTACGTTCCTACCAGCGGTAAGAAACATAAAGCGTCTAGGCATTTAAACAAGTCATTGTGGGAGTTACTGGTATGTTACAGATAAACACTAGATATTTACAACAGTTTCTTTTGGGTGCAAATATTAAGGGACGATAAATAAAATTCGTCCTTTGAAATTCAATTCTGCAGCAAAAAATTAACCAGTTTACCTACAGTCTATATACTACGTATTTAAAAATCAAAGTGCTAATATAATGGTAATTTAAGAACGGGTTGCAAGGAAAACAGAGGCATACTTTCGGTCATTGTATACCCCTGTATTGCAAGTAACAGAACGGAAGGGGGAGGAGAAGGGAAGGCTGTATCATCGCACGTGCATGAGTCTTATCTATATAGGATTTGAAGAATGTTTTGTTCCCTTCCTTTTCCGGATTAAGATGCTTTAGGAAAACCAGTTGATAGATTCTTGTTTAATTGAATATGTAATGCACATGCTCCCCTGCCACATGTGAGTATGGATGTCCCCGTATTAAAAGCCGATGTTAGTGTAAGTCTTAACAAAGCCAACGAAGGGCCTCTGTTTGTGTAGGCTTACAAAAGAGAAGGGGCGTGCAACATGTGTCGTCGTGGCTTTGATCGAGTGAGTGAACACTGTCGAAACTGGCTGTGAGATACGCCCTCAGAAGTTCTTGACATAAATTAGTGAAAGTGTGCCCTTTTTGGTAAGGATTTTTCCTAAAATAAATTTTATGAAATTATTGTCTAATATTCCTTATTTGTTTCAACATATGCCTATATATATCCGTTAAAAATCATTCATTATTTCCCACTTGATAAAGTGCACATTTGTGAAGCAACGAAAAATGCAACGGTCTAGGTAGCTTTCATATAAATTTACAAAACAATAATGTCAGTGCAAAAAGCAGGCCAAGAAAACTGGCAGAAAAATTGTATATTACAGGCAAGAGTGAATATTTACACTCCATGGAGTACACACAGTTTTCCAGTGCACTCTTTGTGATTTGACACTTGTTATTAACCGCGACGTTTATTTAATGCCGATATAAAACCATTGTTAGGTTATAAACCAGTCGTTCCAGAATAATTTTTACGCAGACACACAATACTTATCAGTTAGTGTTATAGAGTTTTCATGATAGCAGACCTGTAATACATTCAGGACTACTTAGCTTTTGGACTTTTTGCGTCGCCTGGTGTTTCAAACATACACAATTACGAACAAATAGAAGATATGAAAATGTACACAATGTCTTTGACTTGTAACTTTCGATGTAACGTGCGCACTTATGTTGGACCGATTGTAAAAGATCCGTTCTGATGCCTTAGTGTACCTAATTCCTTAAGCTTACACAACTTATTTAAAGACCGAGGTCGAACAGCGCAGTAAATACTTTTCATCTCGGTTATAAAAACCAATCAGTTTGTGTTATATAGGCAAAAATTTGCTGTTTATTGTGAGATAAATACAAAACATATAAATAGAGTGCAGTCAGAATGTACAGTTGCTGAATGTTAACCTTGTGGTGCATCAAGAAACCGGTAGGCTTTAGAAGTTTAAAACCCAAATTAGTAAAAATCCCTGTGGGAGTTTCGGAGGTGAAGCGTTGAGGACCGATAGGCGAAAAGGATAGACAGAATCTTACGTGTGTATTTTGAGCATCTTGCACAAGATAATTGCGTGGCACTCAAATAAACTTTGTTATTCGAATATAAACCCAAACTCGCAAGGAAGGCGTTTATTTTCTTTAGTGATGCACTGGACAGAAGACTTCTTATCAGGGAAGAGTCACTTCATTTCTTGTTTATAACTCTAGTTTACGTAGATTTGGAATGCGTCGGTCTGTATTGTGGTCAGTGTAGAGACTGGATGAGCCGGGAATTTTCTTTCTATTCCAACATGGGGAAAGAGATTTCTGTCTATTCCGAAACGTTCAGGCTCGTCCCGGGTCCCACGCAGCTCCCTATTCAATGAATACCGGGGGGGTCTTCCCCGAGAGTAAAGCTGACGGGATGTGAAATTAACCTCTACTTTCATCTAGTGCCGAGGTTACGAATGAGGGGAGGTAAACCTTTATTCTACCATACGCCCTCTTGATGTTTACGTGATAACGTTATATTTACCTGTATTTTACATTGTAAGATTGAGTCAGTGAATGGGGTTTGTAATGATTCGCTACAGGTTTTTTTAATGGTTGATTTATCTTCTTTTATGGTGGACACCACTGATTGTCTGAAGAATATTTAAAATACCTGGATCGTCGGCAATATCCGCTGCGCCCTTGTCAGTGGCTGCTTGTCGTCATACTGTCAGACTTGTTTCGCTGTTCGTGTTAGTGACCGGATCTCGAAAGCTCTCTGTGCTTTGGTTACTGGTATGCAAGCTTAGTATTTAAACTCTTATGGGTTCCATCCAAAAATTCTCTTACTAATGCCGAAATAAAATGGATATGGAAAATTACCAGTATGATAACTTGTAAACTCACGAAGAAGGGAAAATTACCGCTAGGATGATAACTTGTAAACTCACGAAGAAGGGAAAATTAGTGCTAGGATGATAACTTGTAAACTTACGAAGAAGGGAAAATTAGTGCTAGGATGATAACTTGTAAACTCACGAAGAAGGGAAAATTACCGCTAGGATGATAACTTGTAAACTTACGAAGAAGGGAAAACTAGTGCTAGGATGATAACATGTTAACTCACGAAGAAGGGAAAATTACCGCTAGGATGATAAATTGTAAAATCACGAAGAAGGGGAAAATTATCAGTAGGATGATAACTTCTATACTCACGATGAAGGGGAAAAGGATCTTCATAAAGTTAGGATTTTCTTACTCGATTAGACGAGTCAAGAGGAGGATGTAGAGCTAGAAATGAAATAAAACTGGGAGAAGAAATGTAGGACACAGGACAGGGAGTGGTCAAGACTTATTCCTGTGGGAAAGTAAAAGTAGCATAGCAAAATCGTCATTCCTTCGGTAGCAGCTTCTGCTGCCTCTTCTACACTTTCCTCTGGGGCCTCTGGGCTATCAGCTGACCTCACCTCATCCCACCGCCCCTCTTTCACCCCTCGAGGATTACCATTGCATCCAGGAACACAGAGGAACTTGAAAGGACCCTGGGCAAAGAACTTTTCCCTCCATCCCTCCCATTATTTTATTCCCATGGGATTTGCTTCATTCAGCTCATACGGAATCTAAGATCCTCGAAACACAAATCTCCTGAGGGATGCTAATCCAGATGTGTTGTGATTAAAGAGGTCATTCATATACATCTGAGACCGATTCATCAATGATCCCATGGGAATTAAATTATCATAGGAAATAGCCTTTGCTTTCATCCACATGGCTTTTGACTTTGTCACTGAAAGTGCCCACAGAACAGTACTGGCACTGACTGAAGACTTAATTTATTTTTAAATGAATAGCTGCTAACACCGAGGAGCAGGAATCGTTTTAGAAGGCTGATAGGCTGCCTCTTGTTCAATAAAGTCTCAGCCCTTTATGAAACGTGAGTGTCCAGAATGATTTTTTTCACAAATCCTATCCTGACTGACTAACTCCATGGAACAGACGCCTTCTTGAGAAGCTAACAGTTTCTCAGCTAGTCAAGAAGTCCTGACGGAGGTAAATTCATTAGACGAACTCACACAAAATTTTTTGACAACCATTTTAATATTGTTCTGCCATGTGTGCCAAGGTTTCGCGTACTCTTCCCTACCTTGTTTTCCATTGAAATTCTGTGTTCATTTTCCACCGATTCCATTTTTATAACGTGTCAAACAAATCACCCCCAAGCTTAGTTTTTTTAAAATTTTGTATTTTAAATGTACACAATTTTTAATTATTTTGTGATACTACATGAGCAACCAGAAACAGGACGACTATTCGGCTTTGCTCTATAGACTACAAGTTTAATACAACCTACAGATCAAAAAATCTGGTCCATCAGCAATCGGAAGCTGAAACTAATGGTCCAGGGAGATTGCACATGCACATACACATACACCTCTATTCTAGATAAAAGCTAACATTTGTTGTTATCATGAATCTCAAAGGACAGTTGAGTCACTCAACAATGATGATAATTTTATCCTGCCTCATTTCTTTCTGCAGGAAACAAAATTCAATTTCCGATGCCTTCCTGTGGGATTACGCATTTATCATGTATGCCTATTCTTTTATTTTTATTAAAACAAGAGGAAAGGATATTTAGTGTCGGCAGGGAAGAAGAACGCTTTTTGCAACGAAAGGGTATTTAAAGAAATTACCTAAAATAAACTTAATAAGAGCAACGTTCATAGAGAACGTGTTAGTGTGGCGCATTTTATGATTCAGGTGAATTAAATTTGCAGGTTCTAATAACGCTAGTCACCCCCCGCCCCCGCCCCCAGTGGCTAATCACGTGATTATCACATTGAACGCAACATTCAGAGCCATTAATATATATCTGTTCCACCCTGATTTTCCAAAAGCGCGCACCAAGAGAAAATATGTTAACACAGGATTTCTTCTTTCAGAGACAGAACTCGGAAAAATTACGGACGTTACAGTCTTTAAAAAGTCGCGAACTTACCAAAGAAACTAATCTCGAGCAATCAAGCTATGTCGTTGAAAATACGTTATAATTAATGAGATAAGTGTTTTGAGGGTACGAGACAAACTGTCATTCTGTATCACTTTCGGGATATCACAGTTTACTCGACATTAGAAATTAGGTACAGGGTGCCTAAGAAATTATCAGATTGTAACGATTATAGTTCTTAATCGTGTTTTAAGGCTATCCTCACGCTATACAACTGCATCACAGTGATACAAGCTAAGTGGAATCAAGTAGGTTATTGAAAACGGCAAAAATTTGCCATTGAAATTTTAACGGACTGTGTGCTAATATAGACATAGCCTATTTAGAGTGGCTATTATGTTGTTGTTGTCGTTTCTCTAAAGGCATTTTTCCTGTAGGTAATACAGATGTTAAACTTATAATGTTGGTTTGCCCGCAAACAAGAAACTTAAGAATGCAATTGGCTAAGCAGGAAAGAGTTTAACATAGAGAGAATTAATGAATTTTACAAATAAAACACCAGCAATGAAGTCTGGAAAATAGTTAGAAAATGTGTAAATGTCACCGAACCTGGCATGTAAAGTAAGTCTGTGCAGTAACAGTGACTGTACGCTGTGACAACCACGTGATAAACCGTGACAATTTTCACGAACAGCTGAATAGGAACTGAAATAAATAAATAAATATATATATATAAACAAATAAATAAATAAAGGGGATTTTGTAATTACGGGTACACGATACAAACTGCAACATTACATGATGTGGATTAGATATGACATCATAACACATAATGATTAGGAGTGGGCTAGTAGGAATGTGAGGGACGTGGACTCTCTTGTTATACCCACTGCAGAAAACGGCAATTGGCGCTAAGAGATCTCGATATGTAATGGTAAGTAAAGACTCTTGACGTCATTCATGGTTCTAAACATATCTAGCGCTTCTCCGAGATACATAGTTATTTTTCGACCAAATTCGTGTGGGTGATGTTGGAACGCCCAGGAATCAATATTGTATGTCTGGTTTGAAAGGGCATTTAAAAAAATTATTTGATTCTTCCTTATATAAACTGCTTATATTCCTTTATTCAAGGCTCTAGACAAAGAGTATTAATGTTGTGAAGTAATGGGTTTTTGGACTTTTTAAATCGTCCGAAGAATAAAATAACTACAATTAAAATTACGACGTTTCAGAAACAGAACCAGCTTCCGAAACGTCGTAATTTTAAGTATTGTTATGTTATTCTTTGGACGATGGAAAAAGTCCAAAAACACATTACTTCACAACGTTGCACACCGTCGTCAAAATCTTTTAGAATTTATCTAAATAATATTAACTTTTATTGAATTTATTCCTAACAGACAGATTATATTAAACGTCTCAGTGCTGCGATTCACACCACTTGTGAGGTTTTGAGGGTCTGCTGGTGTGGGGTGTTCACAAAGGTAGAATCTCACAGTAACGGTTACTGTAATTCTACAGTTGCGTAATGGTGAGGAAGCACATCTCATAAGAAGAGTAACCGGTGTGTTTATTGTGGTGGGAACCACGGCCATTTGACAAAACGGCCGGTGGGAAGAAGCAAAAGTTTGAGGAACGCTGTGTTAAAAACCCAGCTGGAGATATCCAGGAGTTGTAGTTGCTGGTCTAGGAGAATAGATAGAGGCAGGTACATTGTAAAAATGGGATTTTGATTTAATCCTTTGAAAAATTGTTTCGTGTAATAGAATATTCACGTTTTGATTATCCGCGTGACAGTAAACACACAAGAGTTATAAGGAACACATAAATATTCTGTGTGACAAAATGCAGAGCTTTTATGTTAAAGTGTGTGACATATGTAGTAACCACTGTGCGTTGTTAAATGTTAAAGTGACGTATCAGGGAGAGAACTGCGTAATTTATGTGCTGGCAGCAGCAAGTGATCCCGCGTACATTACGCTGAGGTTTCCTTCACACGAAGATGATTAAGAAGAGAATATGGTTATCGTCACCGTAAATTTCATCGCGAAGTTTATGTGCAACTACGGCTTTCCATTATGCAATGCATACACTTTACTCCTTCAGCGTCTATAATGACGTTTCACGCAAACGTTCCCCAAATTTCAGCTGCGTCAACAGGTATGATACGGGTAGCATAGGCAGAAGGCAAGAGCACGTTGCATTTTATACTTTCCTTGCATACAATATATAAGCGAACGAAGAATAAGACGTTATGTAGTAGATATGTGTACTTTATATTGCATTTGGTCAAGAGTCTTAAAATCTTTAAGTATTATTTCTACATGCTACGAGTTTTGTCACGATCGTATAGTCACCAATCGCATATCAAAATTGTTACTGATGCAGTGTCTTATGTACATGTACAAATTATTACATTAGACTTAGCGTAGCTTGTATCTAAGTGTGAGGAAGCGAAAGAAAGTTGGAGAAACTTGCATGGCGAGAAGATTCATAGTTTAGGGTGAGTAAATCAAAGGAGATCCAATATTTACGGCGTAAGTTATGTATGGAAAGAAGGAAATGAATAGAGGATTTTGATGAGAAATTCTCAACGAAGGAGACACTACGAAGTGCTAGACATAGATGGGAGGCTAACATTAAAGTGAATTTAAAAAGTTGATTATGTAGCATGGGTTGATTATGTAGCATGGGTTGAAGTCATCTGGCTCACGATAGAGGCTACTGGCAAACTGTTATGACCACGGTAATAAATTTTATATTACTCATACCGTGTATGATTATTAGTCAAATAAAATATTTGTCCAACTAATGCACCAATACATAAATCTTGTAATATAAAGGCATTTAGAATAACAATAGTACATTAGTTGGACAAATATTGTATTTTACGGTGATAAATATTCAAGTTTCTTGACTTCTAAACGAGAAATGTGCTGCGTACACTTAGTTACGCAGTTAGTTAGTTAATCTTAATATTTGGTTGCAGGACTTTTTGGAAAACATGTAAATTTATGATCCACATTACTAGTTCAGTGTTAGTGGTGTTATGCAAACATTGCAGTTCACTTTGTTGTTAAAACAGGAACTACCACTGACTAGTGAATTATGGTTTACTTGCTGACATATGGAAGGGCCTAAAGAGAGGATTTAAATCGACATCTAACTGATAGACACAGACTGACGAGGGTGACTATTGCATGTGGATGAGATTACTTTTATTTGCATAGTTTATTTAGTTACTCTACATTTCCAAATTATGGGACAGTGGTGGCTGGCCTTTCACATCACTTTATGTGTTTTTATGCTTTAATAGGATTACTAATTATTAATTTAATTTTCGGAACCCTTTATGTAGGTGAGTTAAGCAGACAAATTTTGCTGATGACTTTATATTTCATTTTTATTACCTTATGTATGCCTATACAGTTTTGACTCTTTTATGTCAGACGTTCAGGTGCTGAAGCTTGAACTCAATTTTGCCTTTGCACTTCCTTGTTCTTTTTTTTGTTTTACGTGGGCGTGCACTAGCGTCCTGCACTCTCAGGGAAGAGAGCGGTTTTTACTGAAAATAAAATAGTGACAATAATATTTGAACCCAAAGAAAATGAGTAACACTGAGAAGTAGAAAATTGTGACCTACAAAGGAAGTAGGCTTATACTTCGCAGTTTGTGTAATTCTTAATGCACATAAAAGACGATGTGATGGGCGGAGCAGTTAGAACGTAGACGAGAATCGAGAAACACATTCCGATTACTAATGTCCAACTGTGTGAGAAATTTGAAATTTGTTTGTATTTCTGTGTCATTTTGTAACATTTCATAAAATGTTCAGAAACTCTGACTTTTTTTATAAAACTCAGTTATGTTTACATTACGAAATTTAAAATAAAAAATTTATTTACTTTAACCTCTCAATTTTTATAAGGCTGTGACATAGGAAACAATGTTTTACATATTATGGACTTGGATCGAGATACCAAAGGATTAATAGAGCTCACAGTATCTTCGTAAAACTAGCATTATTTATCACAGGTAGGAAATTTTGTACTTCCGTTAAGTTCCGCAGCTGCGTTAGGAAGGCGTGAGGCAGTTCTATGAGTTGGGCTGCCGTAACCATGTGGTAGTAGCTAATGTTAGTATACAGTTAATGTTAGTATACAGTTAAATAAATTTCAATGGTTCTGTCGACCTACAAAGGGGCACTTTGCTAGAAGAATGCTAAAAGCAAAACTTGTTAAATTGCTACAGATTATCAACTATACCAGCAACTTTGTATGGTTCTGAATGTCGGACAATGACGAAAAACAAATTACAAGAAGGAAGAAAACAGATGTGAATTTCCTCAGGTTGGTCGCACGATGCGAAACTACTAATCGCAAACGTAATATTAAATGTTGGGAAAAGGCTGGGAGTAAGAGTTGTCAATAAAGTATGAAAATAAGTGGATGATTGACTGAAATCCGAAAAGTGAAGCTGCTGCGATATATCAGTAGGCCTGTAAACCGAAGAGTGGGATGGGCAGACGGCCGATAAAATTTGGGACCTTTACTCCTTGAAATTGGAAGAGAGCGGAGGCATGTTCCGTGATGTTGATCTTTGGTTGTTGAACGTAAAGGAGTTTCTGACTTGTGTAGGCACCGTGTTTCGCCTGCCTCTTAAAGTGACAAACTGAAAGTATGTTACGTGGCTGGTGGATGTTCGGTTGCCCAGCAATTGTAAATCCACTATCAAATTTACCTTACGGCGATTCCTGCTGGGGTGAAGAGGACGAAGAGGTGCATAGCCACAGTAGATTTGAGCACCAAAAATTATTGAGGAGGTAGCTGCAACTGTAGTTCTCTAAGCTTGTGTTCGGAGGGGTCAGATCTTCGAATCTCTGAAAACTCTGCTTTCTATTAGCCTTTTGTTTTTTCTTCATGAATGCTCGGCTAATTCCTTCTCCTTCTTTAATATCTCCCCTCTGCGTCTAATCCTCCAGGTTATTCTAATAAAATGTGCCATGTATATCTCTTCTGTCCCATCCCCCCCCTCCCCTCCCATAAATGTCAATGGGCGAGTTGTAATGCACAAGAAAGAGAAAGGGAAGAACTTGAAGAAAAGTATACAGGATAGCGAGTACATGATGTCCAGCAATTTGTTGCAGGCCCTTCAAAATAAATACGATATCGACTTACAAACATTTAGAGCATTGAAGTAGCTGTACTCTGTACGAAAATTCATAGCCTTTTAGTTGGGGGCCCGAGGTATGTAGACCACCTTCTTGCGGCTAGATACCACAACAAGCTGTACCAATTATCAGGGATTTATTACCCGGGGAGTAATTTAAGACGAGGCAGGTGGCAGTGGGATTAAGACGCCCGCTACGGCAGGATAACCATCCCTGCCGCATGCTCTTGTCCCTGTACTGCAGGATCTCGCCTACGTAATAGAATGATAAGTTGCATAAGGCATGTTTTGAAATTACCTACTTGAAGCGAAATGGTGATGTAGGGCTACATGGTTTGGAGGAAATATTCCCGAAAAAAAAACAGTTTTACTTTTAAGGAGTTTTCAGTCCTGGTTTCGATTTGTACTTAGTTTTACGTTGCTGTCAGTATTTGAGGCTATAGCATCGAATGGAAGAAGATTGGTGAGTGATAATTTGGAAGTAGTGTACTTTAGAAGGAATATGTTGTAGAGGAACTGAGGAGCAATACTAGAATTCTTTTAGAGGAACTGAGGAAATCCGTGAAAAACTTCTTTCGAGAAACTCAGATGTCATAGTTGATTACAATTAAGAGTCCAAAACTTCACATGTTTGTCAGTAGGTTGAGTTGTAAACCCGGCATGAGATTTTATTTCCTGTCATATATAATCACGCATTGCGTGACGTCGATGTGCACAGGGGTAGGTGGAGTACAGAGGGCACTCTGTGATGATCACGAAATCCTCCTGCTGATGTAGGAAAACAGGGCAGCTTATCCTTGTAACTACTTATCTGGAACTTTCATTAGCTGATTAGAATAATGTTGCTGCATAGCAGGCACGAAACCCTTACGCTGATGGTAGCCAGTAAAATATTGCTGTCGTGTTCTGCGAACGACAGGTGCTAGACGAACTTTGAATTCGACGTCGGGCACCTATAGTGTGTGCACTCTCAGCCACAGGAAATATATCAGATATCTATTCATCAAACGGGAGTTATGCGTGGAATATCACACTGCTTTCTTCAATTATTTAATGTATAAACTGAGGCCAGCAAGAACAGCAGTCCCCTAATATGCGTAATTTTCTCTGTTACGGAGTTAGCCTGCGTTCAGTTTGTCAGATGTCACCTCAGAATATCATGCCTTCTTTCTAATTTTAATTTCAACACGTTCACCGTGTTTCATACACAGTTTTTATCGATGTTTGTATCCTATACGCGCATAAAATATTAAGAGCATAAATCCTTTCATTTATTGGTTACGCTCATTAAAACCAACATATAAACATCGAGATTTATGTCGTCTTCATGTGCATTTTCAGTATATGAACAAAGTCACCAACTGCTTTAATGTGTTCCATATCCGTGCACTATATTATACAAAAATAATAATCACCCCTAATGCACAAAAAGTAGGATTTTCTTTCTCAAAGACCTCCTACATGTTTCGACCCTCCTGGGTCAACTTCAGGGAGAACAGTGTTGTTACACTGTGGTTGCACTTATACAGATAAGTGAGGATGTGCCATTGACTTCGCCCTCCGTTGAGAGGAAGCGTGAACTGTCCGCCGGACAGTGTAACAAGACTGTTCTCCCTGAAGATGACCCAGCAGGGTCGAAACATGTAGGAGGCCTTTGCGAATGAAGATAATACTTTTTGTGCATTAGTTGGTAATTATTAATTTTGCACCAACCTATACCGGAACCAGTGCTCCCGAAATTGTCAATGTGAACTATCTTGCGCAAGACTCCCGTTATAAACCATACGGACGTCCAGTGTTATTCACAATGAGTGTCCCCTGACGGTGGTGACATTTGACGCCGAAACATATGTCGGGAAGTAATAGTTAATAAAAAGTGCATTAGTTGGTGACTTTGCTTATATATAAACATCGATTTTGCCCTTTGTCAGTTTAATATTTCACATTCTGCAAGACAATTCCCTTAATTAACATCACATATCTAATGTATACCCTGCGTGTTACAGTTTCCATTTATGGTATTTTTCTTGATTTTATTACCCTAATAATAGGTTCTATTTGGCTAAGATTGCGACGGGTGACTCTTATGCAGCTTTCTTCAGGCTGCTTGTGCATTGAAAGGCAGCATGCATTTAGGAATGTAAATAAAATACACAGCGTAGCATCATGTTCAGGTGCAGGCGAACGACAGACTGTCTGGCTGACAGTTCAGTAGACTGTACACGTCTGAGTGTTACGCAGGATACATTATGGTGAGTGAGGCGACGAAACTAGATTCGACGGTTAACTGGGTATAGCATGAAAATCAAAGCACCTAGTTGTGGTCAATCTGAGCCGAGTAATTTGATGGACCGTGACTTTCAGTCCAGTAGCTTTATGGTCCATTGGAAAATTGCAGCCTCAGCCTGCCTTCATCCACTATACACTGCTCGTTTTGCGATGATGGCCTCGGGTTTGCTTTTGCAACCGTCATAACGCAACAATTCATCATGGTTCGCGTCGGCGACGAGAGAGGATTGAATGTTAATGTGCCATATAGGCCTACACAACAAGATAACCAGCTAATTATCTCTGTACTTCCACGATGCCTAACACTAGAAGAAAACGCCCTGAGGTTTCAGCAACACTAGTATCAAAGCCCGCCCTTTTTCAGTATCATGAGTCAGTTCCTGTACATCTCAAAATTTACAGCCTTTTTCCCTAAGATATATTTAAAGTAATCCACCCATCTCCTCCTCGGTCTTTCAAGTTGACGTTTCCTAACGGACTTTTCACCGAAAATTCTGCACGCATTCCTTTCATTCCACATCCAAACCGTAACCGAATTCATCACAGAATCCTTCGTTTCACTCTCCTTAGGGCTGCAGGCGTGGGAAAGGTATTTCTTACAGCAGTGTTGAGGTACAAGTCTTCGAGGATGTGACGTGTTTTAAAAAAGAAAACAAAAACTATCCCGAACTGAATAGCCAGGAACAAGCTTATCTTAATTTAATTTTGTTCCTAATTTTATGATGTACCTTACTTAAGTTATATTTGTGAGTGTCAGTAGATGTCCTTGTGATAACACTTTAGTGCCTCGTTAAAACCACCTTACGATGGAGGTTCAAAACGCGCCCTCTTTTAGGACTTCGAAAATTTTTCTTTTCAAGGAGTTCCTGTAATTTTGTCACAGACCCAAGTGACAAGTCTGGGGGAACAGTTTCAAGCTGCGGGTCACTGCAATGGGCACTTCAGAGTCGCCGTGATGCGCACAGATCTTTATATTCGACCTAATAATGTTTCGTACGTGCCTTAATAGACCCTGGTATATGTTGCAGAGGTATTAGATACAATGTGTATATTTCTCCCATCCTAAACACTTGGTAAGGCACGTAATGAATCTTTCGTAAGATTTGCCGCTGTAAACTTTCCGGAATTAAACCTATAGGGACGAAAATTAACCTAAATTATGTTATAAATGAATCTCCCTTATCACAGCGAGTGTATAGACGGGCGTGTAAGTATGCATTGTAAATCACTCAGTTAACATTGCTTAGAGGAATACTGACTGTTTACTTTGAGAATCACAAGAAAGCATGAACACAACGCGACAAAAATGTGGCGTAGAACCTTGATGATTAAATCTTCTTTCAAAAAGGAAGGATGGAAGTAAAGGATAAGGAAAGGTGGAATTAAGGACAAGTTTGGAGAAATGAAGATAACTGAAAGCAGAAGACAAATCCTGATGGGGCTGAGACTGTTCACAGTATTCAGTACATATCTGTATCACTGTAATCTGCAATGAAATGCATTTTTGAATAATTTAAATTTTTTATTTTCCCTTCTTTTCTAACTGTTTAAATATTTCTGTCTGAATGAATTTTTCTTTCACTGACTGATCACGCACAGTTCCTTTCGTTTATATATATATATATATATATATATATATATATGTGTGTGTGTGTGTGTTCGTAATTGTATATGACCTGCTACGTACCTTGACACTGTTAAAAAATATTATTTTCCAATTGTTTTAGTTTTTTCTGCATAAACAAAGTTTCATTTCCAGTTAAATGTGTGAGAGTTGTCATCTTTCTTTGAAATATAAGGTTTGTCTTTTTCTTTATTTGTCGCCGCAGTTTTGTGTTTAACACCCTTCACATTTTTGGCGCCGATGCGTTTTATCGGAATCTAATCTTGAGAGTAATGCAGGCGATGTCTTTACTTTATGTCTACTCCGAATTTTTTTCGTTATTTTTATTAACTGCTAAAATGTGTTTTCCTTCCCTTTTTAATTTTATTTAATTTAGCTGAGAAAGCGGAAGCGGAATGTGAAGGAGAAGCACGTCGCTCTGACGCAGTTGAATGTGTCAGTGAGTGTATCAACAAATGAGCAGCAAGTCGCGTGCCTGCGTCTACACGCTCCATTTGTTCTCGGCAAGCGGTCGGTTACCACGGCAACACGAGCGAATGAAAGAGACAGGGCGTTTCAGTTATAGAGCGCGAAAGAGAAGAGTTGGCTTCACTAACGACGTTTCCCCGTAACAACGTTGCATGACCCTCCCGCCTTTCTGCTACTGCTGTGCATCGGGATGGGCGAGCGACTGGAGAACGAAACGCGTAGCGTGAAAACGGCGAGTGGCACCAACTTAACCCGAAACCCACTTAATAAGCTTACAAACGACAATCCACACCCATTCCAGAATGCATAAAGAGGGGTTTGTGTATACTTCTCTGCCACTTTAATAATATACATGCAGCTATTTATGTGCCTGTAACGAGTATTAAGGGAAGCAGGAAATCTATGGCGTCACTAGGTATTGTGAACCTTGCCTGTTTTCGTATTATGAGCCTAAATATAGGCGAAATATTCAGCAGCAATGGATTAGGCTCCCTAACATGTTCCGGTAAGAAAAAGGGGAAATAAATTAGTATTTCTTGTATTTTGAAGGAATTCTTTAACGAGCAAGCGAACATTGCACGCCTTCATTCTAAATAATAGTAAAAGCTGAAGCAGTCCCATTACAGGCCTGGACACGCCCTTAGGGTTCCAGGAGGTTGAGGCTCCTAGATGTCTAGACAGTCGGCACTTGAAGGTGGTAAGGTTGTCAGCCCTACGCACCGGCCGCCTTTACCCCCCGGGAAATATTCCTGGTACTCATTTCTGTTAGAGGCAGAGTCGACGCCAGAGCCATAGTGTGATCGAAAGGATTATGCCAATGAAATATTCCAATGACACCATCGGGAATCGAAACTGCGACCTGCCGGTTTGTAGCGCAGTGCCTCAACCAACTGCGCCACCGCGGGCCCCTTCTAAATAATGTGCCAAAGAAAAAAAAAAAAAAGCAGAAATACGTCGGAGATGGATTCAACCCCGCTTCCTCTTACTTGCGTGGCAGACCATTGTACATTAAGACTTTAGACATCGCAGACAGCTAGGTACGTATGATAATAGTTGCTCTGTGGGCTTACAGCGGGAGTCTTGATTAAGTAGTTTAATTTTCGTTGCGTCACACACGTAGCGTAGGTCAGAAAAACACTGACACAATGAAAATATTGACGTAGTTTCTGTACAGCTCTTGTGAAATATAATTTGTTTGTACCGACTAATTACTAACTTCGGAGGGTCTGAGGAAGAGTCTGTCTTGCAGAGCCAGTAGTTTTTCAGCCAGTCAAGAAATTCTCCCCATTTTGTGAAACTCCTGTGTTCATTAACGTGTTCACAACAGCCCGTCACTTGTCCTTATCCTGAGCAGCAGTAATCCAGTCTAAGCCCTCCTACCAATAAACTGTGCAAATAGCAATCTATATGTACCAACTAGACGACCGGCAGCAGCAGTCGACGACACATAATTTGGCATACACTGTGATGAAGCAGTACACAGTTCGCTTGTTTTGTATAAAACTTTGCTTTTCCGTCTGAAGGAAGCACTGACGTTCGGGTATTTACGAACAGCATTTAGATCTCGTAGCCGATCCCAGTGGCCGTGCGGTCTAAGACGTGGGTCTTTGGCCGAGCGCTTGATGGGATCGTGGGTTCGAATCCCGCCGGAGACATGGATGTTTGTCTCTTGTGAGTGTTGTGTGTTGTCAGGTATAGGTCTCTGCGACGGACTGATCACTCGTCCAGAGGAGTCCTACCGACTGTGGTGAGTCTAAAGGGGTGTGATCCTGGAACCTCACAAATGAGGAGGCCTAAGCCCACAACAGGGCTGTTGAGCCACAAAAAACAAACGAACAAACGGTTTGGATCCAGTGGGTGTAAAAAACAGGAGACTGCAGAAATTTATGTACAAACATACGTAATTGTGTGTTATACTTGTTTTTGTTACAACTGAATCTTGGTGGTGAATAGATGGCGCGCATTTAGAAACAGCGAGGGAGTCAGTGCACGTATAACCTAATAATGTGGGCTGTTAACGTAACCATTGTTGCAGAAGAACTGCAACATTACGTACTGTGTGTATTGTTGAGACACATGTCACTATCAACAACATAACAGTATCGAGTGGCGTACACAAATGCTTTTATGGCGAAATTTTGTCGCCTGCTGTAATAAAATGTACTCGCGTGTTCATGTTAAGTGGCCGATATTTTTGTCCGATTTTAACCAAACTTGTACTTCCTCGTCAGATTTTCATGAAAGTCCCCACTATAAAGTTTCAAGGAAATCCGTCCAGTGGCACCCGCGCTGATAAATGCATACTGAAGGACATACAGCAGAACGGACACGACAAATGCATGTGGCGTTTTTCGCGCCTAAAATGCATAAACATTGTTGGAATACCGCATAATACACTGCCACTGGAAAACCTGACGGGGAGAACAGCAAATATTTTAAAAGTATAAAGGGCGAATTTCATCAGCGCTGTCAAGGAGAGATTTCTACGCCGCATTTTGTAAGCATAATGTGAATCCTGTTCAACAGTAGGGATATCCTTGAGCACGTGCAAGAAAATCTGTCTCAAATAGTTGCTTGATTAGTTGCTTAGTTATGCGGGTAAAAGAAGACATTAAGTTGTTTAATTGTATTCGCGTTTATGCTTTAATTTGAGTGTTTCCTTGGGCAAGCAGATGCAGTTCCATTTTGATGTGAATTCCGTTCTGCAAAACAGAGCTATGTACACCCACGCGAACTATAGCAATCAGCACTTCCTACTCCTGTCTATAAAATACTTAATTACAGTTTCATTAGCTGCGATTTAAGTGTCTCCATTATTACATATTCTGTTTTATGTGGTATTCTCTTCTCATTTGTCATTATTTCATTCATTCTTCTATCCTGGTTCTAGTTTCGTCTCCTGAAACCCACTCCGGTTTCTCTTGCCCTGTGAGCAGTTTGTACATATATATTTCATTACTCTGTCTCATACGCGCGCGCGCGCACACACACACACACACACATATTCACACACAGACACACACACACACACACACACACACACACACCAACACTGTCTCAACTGGATCTGCTGGGGTTTAGAGGACGTTCGATACGACCCTTAACAACTATTCTCTTTTCTTCCACTTAGATAAGCGTAACTTTTTCCACTGTTCTTTTTCTAATATTTATTTCAGTGGCAGTGGCAGTGGCAGGGACCCTTCATTGCTCGTTCCACAGAGTAGCAATACCCTATACTCTGGGCGATGTGAAAAAAGGACGCTAAGAAGCAGCATCGCTATCCAACACACTGTCTATTACTTTTAATGACTCGACCCTGGGTGTTCCAACTAGGGTCGAGATCAGGGGTGAACATTTGTAGCAAATTTAACCTTGGCATGCAGTAAATTTTATTTCAGTAAGAATTAATAAGTCTTAAACCTTCATAATTGTAAGGAGTATCGTTAGTTTATGGGTAGTTTCTCAGGCATAATAATGCTATTGTAAGTTTTATCTGTAACTTTATAAATTACGTCAACAAATGGGACTGAAATTTGAAGCCTGATCTCCATACTTTCTCCATACAAGTCTTACCCTTTAAGCGAAAATAAAAATTTCTTCAAGAATGGACCAACGCCCCCTCCAGAAAATCGACATGTGCCAAAAGGGAAATTGACGTATCGCGGTTTTTTTTCAAAATACATGTTTCGCGTTTGTCAAACGAAAATAAAAATTTCGGTGTGCCTAAAGCCGTCCAGCGTATTTCTGGAATGTAGCATTAAATAAGTATGTGACTGTTTCATACTTTATTTTCGTAAATATTTTATTGCTTACTATTGATCTTTACGCAAGCTAAGGAGCTGGAAAACATTCTAAAATAGACCGTTAACAATTCTAACTTTATTGAACACAACAGTTTCGAAATTTTGTGTTAGTGTATTTTATGAGACGGTCATGGGAAAGATCATATTAGCTTTTTGAAAGACATAGGTGTAATATAAGACAGAAATAACAGGCTACAATATACACAATACAGACCGCTTAATTCCCGGCTTTATATGAAATTTGATAATTTCGTATTACTTGAAAGACGATATATACTTAATATAGTCACAATTTCTGCCGTAAATAAATTACTCTTAAAACATCTCCAGTGGCTTATTAAAATCTTTTCAATACACAGAGGAAAAATCTAATGAGATTTTATGACATTATTGAGATAAAGTCTTGCAGTAGAATTTTAACCAGACAAATGTAGAGACTTGAAGAAGAAAAGCTTAACGTGTTTAACTTCTGAATCTAATTTTAGTCCATCACGAAGCAGGAATGTTGGGAGAGGCGGGAGACAGGAGGGTGGAAAGAGAGTAAAAATTAAATTCCTCTCACAGAATTGAACATAAACGCAAGGAATAAGGCACAGAGGGTAGAGATACGACTGCGAACCACCCTTCGTCACCCCCCTGCCCCGGCTGTGTAAGAAGAGAACTGTTACAACGCAGTGTAAGAATATATGCAGCCATGTAATATACAAGACACTTCTACGCTGCATAAGTAGCCTTAGTTTAATGGTTCAGGTATGCAATGAAGGCCCAGGGGAATAATGTAGTTGTTATTTTGGAGTTCCTAAGGAAGACCACTCACTGTGCAAACCTTTTTTAATGGGGGGCAGAGCGTCTGTCAGTCCTCTGATTCAGATTTGTACAATCATGTACTTCAGTGATACAGAAACTATTTGACCGAATTTTTCCTTGTTCTCCACGATCACCGAACCTCTGACGGCCGTCCTGTCTTGTTGTTCTGACTCCAAACATGGCTACAGCGTGAACAGTTGAGCTCAAATTTTCCCTCTTAAAATTAATACCTTCTCATTGTGTGCTGAAATATTTCAGAGTTCATAAGGTATCTTAAGCTCAGTATTAATTTTCCGACTTCCCAGTGGCCGCGCGGTCTAAGGCGTAGGTCTGCGGCCGATCACTTACTGGGGTCGTGGGTTCGAATCCCACTGGTGGCATGGATGTTTGTCTCTTGTGAGTGTTTGTGTTATCAGGTAGAGGTCTCTGCGACCGGCCGATCCCTCGTTCAGAGGAGTCCTACTGACTGTGGTGTGTGTCTGTGTGTGATCAAATGCAAATAAACAACCGCGACACGTGCTGTAAGTAGGTAGAAGAGGGAAGGACTACGAACACGAATCTTCCGACTAATTAGTGAGGCTGAAGAATGTAAAGTTCGATTCCAATAAATATAAACCATTTACACATAAATATGTCGATGGTTTAAATTGGGAAAGAGGCCACATACATAGTGTCGGTCCCTTTTGAAAATGTACTTATATATGTTCTACACACCCTGAAACCGAGCAATTAGGAAAAATCCGCTTCTACCTTAATTCCTGCTAGGAAAGATCCTCTAGCGTCAACCCGTTCCTAACCTCTTCTTCTGAAACCTTGACCTCCACATTTTTGTCTTTTGCTTTTCGCCCTCCATTTCTGTAATACAGATTCAACATATTTAGAACTGAAGGCTACAGTACCATGAATGTTACTAACTCGTGAAGGCTTCTGGACGCTTGATTACCGCGAGTGTTTTTCAGCCACTAGGATCTTCTGATTTCTTCGAAAACAAAATTTCAAAGAAAGTGCAAAGAAAATTATGTATCTTAGAGCTGTGTAGGGTGGTGATCAGTAACCAACGTCTGATACTGTTGCGGAAATCCGGGAAATTGTAGCCCTTGAATTCGGCGGAAGGAAGGCCTCCCTGACCATAGAATGTCAGCATGTTGCGACAGAGCGTGGTTGAGCTCGGGATTGGTAAAATTCTTTAGCACGATCAGAAAGAGACAGCCCAAAAATCGCGTATATATCACAAATATAATACGCGTATACAGCGCTGAAATTTATTGTCGCATACGGAACAAGATAGGCACTGTACGGATAGACGTTACACTGAAGCACGTTCACCTAAACACTGTTTTCGTAAAAAAGCAATATGTGTTCACATTCTGAGTGTGAATCTGTAGTCTTAGTTATCCATCATGCAACGCGCATGCTCCTTGTTCTATTTTTATCTGTTGACTGTCTTGCTGTACCATATGTCTCCACATTATCTCATAAAGGGCACGATTTTCTGATATAAAGAGTTGTTGTACAATAATAAAGTGTATGTTTTGATTTTCTTGCAACTTTTGTCTAAAATATTTTTTCAAAAAAAATTGTGGGCAATATTATCACAAATGTACACAGGTTTTCATATTAAATAAGGAGGACGGACGGACGGACATGATGAGGTTAAATTACGACTTCTTTGCAAAGGTTTATATTGCAACAGTAACCGAAAATAAGGTACTAGGCGACCCATGTGTAATGATCGGATGTTTTCAGATATCACTGCCATCTGTCATTTGTAATTTTGATTACAAAGGATAGTTTACATTCGGACACAATAAGTACAGGGTTTAAATTCTTAAGCTTTGATGTAGGCCTACATGTGCACAAGAGTCGGGTTAACTCCCTTCACAAGATATGAAGTAACAGTCAGGACGGACGAGCCTTACCTGTTTTGTAACGGAGTCGATGAGCCTGACGTATATGTCCTGTTCTTGCCTCACTCCTGAAACAAGAAACATGGCGCTTAGTGGCGAGCTGATCAGCAGTGGCCAACAATTTTTACAATAACATTTATTTTCTTACTTGTATAAGATTACATGACAACCGGAGTCACGGTTTTCTTACATTATCAAAACAACTTACCAAAATGAGAGTTTTATTAAGTTTAGTCCACGTTTCTTGGTAATTATAGGTGTTTGTGTGGTCTGATTTTATTCACTGCAGACACATTTCGAATACCAAATACGTTATTTCCTTCAAAATAAATGAATCCAGACTTACAATTTGCCGTCCGCCTTAAGAAATTGCTGACACGTTAATGTATTAGTACTGGGCCTGTACAGGGAATTTGTGTTTTGTCTTTGGAATGAATTTATAATATCTAGTGCATTTGATTTGTTTGTAATTTGTTGAAATTGAGAGCGGAAAATGTGAAGACAATAATGAATATTCATTTATGACAAATATTTGAAAATCTTTGTGTTATTTATTTTCAAAAGCATGAGAGAACTCCAAGTTAGCTGAAGGTTTTTCTCTCATCTCTACAAAAGCTGTATGTCAAGGTGCAAGCACAATTACGGTAATGTAATTCAAATAAGTGACAAACATTAGAGGTCTGAAGGGTCACGCATATTTAATACTCTGACGTACTTTGGTTCATTTGATGTATTTTGCAAGCACACTGTAATTACTGTGCCAAAATCGTACAATGGCTCTTCTCCGTAGCTAGACGAATCAAGTCCCACACTCGTGTCGCATTTAAAGGCATTTAGTCGCAACTTCAACGTAATTTCCCGTCTATGTCTACGTCCCCAAATTTAATGTTTTCCTTTCAGGTTTCCCGTCAGAAATTTTAATGTATAGATGCATGTTCCAATTCAAAAATTAAGAATTTATATTTTAACAAAGAGAAGACGGGATGCCGCAGTAACATTTGCACAAATGCACACAAACACGCTCATGTGCATTCGTAGCACATACGTACATAATATGTAACAAATATATAAATACATACGTAAATACATACGTCACATACATACATACATACATACATACGTACATACACACATGCACACATACATACAAACGTAAAGTACATATATATATACATTAATACATACGTACACATACGCATATAAATACACATACGTACGTATACATACGTACATATATTTACACACATGCATTTACATAGACACATACGTACATACATACATACATACATACATACATACATACATACATACATACATACATACATACATACATACATACGTACATAGATGCGGACATACATACATACAGACATACATACATACATACGTACGTACATACATACAGACATCTATAGGCCTATACATGTATATACGTACGTACGTACATACATACATAATACATATATACATACATACGTACATACATACATACATACACACATACATAAATACGTAAGTACGTACGTAATGCATATACACACACATACATACATACATACATACATACATACATACATACATACATACATACATACATACATACATACATACATACATACATACATACATACATACATACATACATACATACGTACGTACGTACTACGTACGTGTATACATACATACATACGTACATACGTACGTACATATATACATACATGCATACATACATACGCACGTACGTACGTATATACATACAAACATACATATATACATACATACATATATAATAAATTAACCCTTTAAAGACGAAGCGTATCTGTTTTATATAAGGACTCAGTGCGTACCGCGCTGTAAACACTCTCCGTCTCGGTTATAAAAACCAATCTCTTAATGTTTTATAAGGCAAAAGTTGCTGTTTGTTCTGAGATCCGTCAAAACACATAAACGCAATGTGGGCACCACGTAGAATTTTTTAATGTTAAACCTTTTCGTATGTAAAGTTACCGCTAGGCTTTAAAAGGTTAAATAAGTCAGACTTAGACCTAATTATATATGCGTCTCATGTTGTGTTACATCTTGTAAGAAACCTCAAAAGTGACGACTCATTAAACGGATGATTCAGAATATTCAGCGACAGTTGAAATTAAAATTTACACAAGGCCTCCTCTTTCAACAACTCCCAGTGGGAGTGTCTCAGCCTGTGAACTCTGCACCCACTAAGAGCAACACAACGGAAGATTGTATATACGACAGTAAAAGAAACACGGTACAACACCGCGACCCGTACCATCTTTTAGTCTCCTTGGAGACCATTTGCTGGGTTATTTTATTACAAATAAGGAGTAGAGGAAAAAGTGGCAGTATATAGGATTCTCGAGGGACTTGGCGCGCGGCAAATGAGATAAATGGCGAGAGGGCGCGCAAAAGAGGTGCTGAGTGGGAGGTGAAAGGAAGAGAATTTGCGGTGCTAAAGACGTGATATGATGTAAAGGCGATGAAAGAATGTGATATCTAGCACAGATTCTTCTGACACGATTATTGCTTTAAGTTTTAGACAGTTGCTTTTAATCCAAGGAGGATCAAGGTAATGGTACGTTTGCCTCTCTTTCTAAAAAACACAATTTACTTTTAACATGAGGTTGCACAAAAATTCGTAATGGGGGCATCAAATAATATTTATTTGTTATGAAATATTTTGAGAATTTAAGGAAATTACCCCCCCCCCCCCCACCAAATACTATTTGGGTGATCAAGTCACAAAAAGTGAAAGGGGCGGAGAACCTAGATTGTATGGGGAAGACGATAAGTGTATGCACGGTTCTGGTGGCGAAACATGGAGAAAGAGACCACTTGAAAGACTTAGGCGTATATGTTATTATAATATTAAAGTAGATATTAAACAAAGAACTGGAGGGCGTGGACTGGGCTGGCCTGGCTTGAGAGAGGGTCAAGTGGCGGACTGTTGTGAATACGGTAATGAACCTTACGGTTACACAAAACGCCGGGAATTTCTTGACTAGCTGATTACTTCATCAAGAATAAATCTGATCCATGTAGTCAGTCAGTCAGTCAGTCAGTCAGTCAGTTAGTTAGTTAGTTAGTTAGTTAGTTAGTTAGTTAGTTAGTTAGTTAGTTAGTTAGTTAGTTAGTTAGTTAGTTAGTTAGAAGTGTAGAATGTTTATGACATCCAGCACAAGTAGAAGACGTGAGAAAGGCATGCGAAGTTCAAGACGAAAAATCAGGATGAAAACTGCAAAGGGGGGAACCTGGAACTGCCAAAGTTAGAGGACAGTGTTACATTAGTGTAAATGTGAAAGCAAGAGGAGTTTATGTGACTCAGAATATGGTCATGGGACATCATCAGGCGGCAGTATAAATTTTCGGATTTCATAAAAGGCGGCAGATTTCTTTACCAGACAGATGACCCTCAGCTTCACAAAAGACCAGCAGTTACGTGGAGTCAGTAATGTGTTTCTGTGGAATTCACACTATAACACAGCAGTGTCGTTGTGTATGTTAACTGTATCCTGGAAGTCTGCTACCTTTTGCCGTCATGCCACCGTGTAATCTGGTAGCCCCACATCTTCGTCATTTTATCGTTACCGCCTTAGAACTTCAAACGCCGCAGAACATGAAACGTCAGCACTGTGGCCACTTGTCTTTTACCTCAGAGACGTCTCTTCACGTATGCACATACGAGTATAGAGACTTGTACACACCGTCCAGCGTGTGGAGCATTCAGCGCATTTCCTTTATCTTGCAGCCACATTGCTACTAGACGATGCCGTCAGGTAAAGCAATGATAGCGATCAGCTACATATCTCATCCATAGTTCGTAATTACAAAATGGACAGATGGATGGACAGACAGACCTAGTAAAGTACTCTTCTGTCTTTACGAATGGAACATCCTTAATGGGATATGTCTGTATTCAGCTGTCTGCCGTCACAATTGTGCTGCAGTAACAAATTTACAAGGTTTTCAAAATTATACCAACGTAACATTTACATCAGAAAACGGCTGCAAAAAAATAAGTTTTTTTTAATTTCTTTTCTTTCTTTATTGTTGTTTTAAATTCTTGGCCCTTTTACGATGGTATAACAACTGCCGAATGGCTCTGTAGACCTATATTGTGTGCCATTCCTGATGTATGCATCTTCTACTGCTTCATCCTACCTTTTATTTTGGTCAAACAGAAACATTTTTCATTTACTGACAAAATGTATATTTCCTAACAAACTTCACAAATGGATGCTCTAGACCCAAATTCAGGCCCAAATGTCAGTCACAATCACAAAAAAAGACTGCGCCGTTTACGTCAAATAAATTAATTTATAATATGTCTGCTACATGTTGGATCCATTTTTTTTAACGTCATTAGTATTCCTCTCAATAAAGTCGTCGCATTTCAATACAAAAAATATGTATGAAGATGTAAGACTTGAATACGTAGAATATAAAACGTAGAATTACAAAATAGATACCTGCGAGTGCATAACAGATTGACCAAAATCTTGCTTCTAATAGCTACTTAGTGTAATTAACGAGGCCATTTAATAACAGGCTCACGTTGTGTATTATGTTTAGTAAAAAGATTGTCAGCAGCGCGTAGGTGCAGTTCAGTTACTTGTGTTTCTCTTGGGCAGATAATGTGGCTATTGTAAAATATAGTGGTTATTAAGCAATTGTGCTTATAACTTAAATCAAGCAAATTATGTACCAGTTACAGGTTATAATTCAGAAAAAATTTTAAATTTTGTATTTCCACCATTTGTCATATGCCACGCCCAGTTCTGTATATCATGCGGGGTAGAAAGTTTTATTTACGGCTGTGACTTCATGAACCAGTTGTACAGAGATTCCAAAACTGGACTTCCACATCTAAGAATGCGTTATTAATATATCCCACTGTATGATATACATATATATGTGTGTATACATATAAAAGTGTACATAAATACTTATAAATATTTCTTTCGAAAACGAACTTTCCTATTTAGAAATGCCAGCATTGTCCATGTACACTTCAAAAGTGCCACAAGCTTATCCACATTGCTCTGTGCATATTTAATGTGTTCCATGTCCGTTCACTATATTATACAAAAACACTAATCACCAACAAATGCACAAAGAGAGTTTTATCATCAATCCTAACACACTCCTACATGTTTCGACCCTCCTGGGTCATCTTCAGGGAGAACTTTTTTGTTATCGTTACACTAAAGTTGCACTTTGTAGTTGAGTGAGAATGTGCTGTTGACTGTGTACTGGAGGCGTGAACTCTCTGCGGTCTCGGCCTGCACTGCATATCTCGAAAAACAACGCAGTACACAGTCAACTGCACATTCTCACTCAAGTATAAAGTGCAACCTTAGTGTAAAGATAACAAAAAAGTTCTCCCTGAAGATGACCCAGCAGGGTCGAAACATGTAGGAGTGTGTTACGATTGATGATAAAACTCTCTTTGTGCATTTGTTGGTGATTAGTGTTTTCGTTATAGCAAATATATAAACTAGAAAGAAGTGCATAAACTCAGTTATGTGCCTTGCAGGGCAAGTAAGGTGAATCGAGTGGTATCCTAATTGCAATCTTAGTTCTATTTATGGTTAATATATTTCTGTACTCATTAAATAACCGTACAGCAGTCAGAAGCAGGACCTAGGTCGAATGGCGACGTGGAATTCCGTATATTAATTATCAATCCCCATTTGTATATTTTTAAAATTGTATGTATTTTGTTGTAATATGTATGTAACACTGCAGTAGTTTTAATAAGTAATATTGACACTAGTTAAAAATAGGTAGATCCAATGGGTACTAAGCCTTGATTTATCTTACGTATACGGCACAATTTATGTTCAAATTTATGGTCGGTAATTTAACCTACAGCACTGAAGACTGTCGTCAAAATTATAAATTTTCTTATCAAACACAAAACGTGTGATGTCACACGTAAAATTTTTGATTATTGTTTTACGGATTCTGGATAGTGGAAGGCATAGTGGCATTTCGATTTATAGGATGGCGGGTCCGCACATATTTAACAAAGGCCGCGATTAAGCGCGCGACTTTTATACCTACTTTCAATTTTTGAAGGTACAACTATAGGATCAGTTTCCTTTTTTCCCTTCTTAACTTCAAACTCCACACCGATAGGTGATAGTTTTCTTTATAGTTCGTTTAATGCTCAATGTGGAAGTCACCTGCATATAGTATGATATCGACAACCCTATATGAAGTTTGTACGCGGCTTCCTGTGTGATACCTGTAATGATGCTTAAGACTCGAGAACGTTTTAAAGTGTCTACAGCAGTTGCGTAATTGTCGATTATTCAAGGACGAAGCTCTAACTGGTTAATTGCCTATTGGCTTATTTACTTTGGCGGTCAGTTAATGCTAGTGTAGTGTATTGTTGGTGCAACAGCGCAAAATTTATTTTTCTAAATTTTATATTTGAGTGTTAATGTTACGTTATGAATTGAAGTTCGGATAGAAGTTAGGCTGAGTGAGTTACACGTGATAACAACAGGAAGGTTGTATCATGTCCTATCCCCTTATTAACAGCAAATGTTCGTTGAGATTGCGTTATGTTGTTGCTAAGCGAGCTGTAAAGCGCTGATCTAATAAGTCTGTGTGCGCTTGTGGGCTGTTCGCACCGACACACAGGGGTCTTTGTTCATCCTACTTCTATCGATGATAGCCGCAGAAAATCAGTGCTAGGAGGAACTTCCACAGTGAACTTATCACCTTTTGTTTTCCTGTTCATACCAGGTTAGTGGTGTGTGACGCATCCATTGCCTTGCAATTTGTGGTACAAATTTGAGTCACATTTCTTTCTTTTTTTTCCAAATTCGGAATTAGAACTTAAAATTGGTTAAGTAACATATGAAGATTATCCGGCCTAGTGTTGTTGGGAAACTCCGCTAACTAGGTCATAAGTAGGTAAAAAATGCTAATTTGTTTGTATTTCCTTTGTGTATTTGTGTAGTAGTTTAGAAGAACATACATTACACATATTTTACGTAGAAAATGCAAGCGGTGTTCTGTCTGTGGTCCGCTGGGACGTAAGAATGAGAAAGGTGAAGATATTTCCTGACCCAAGTACCTCCATGAATAGATTGTTGAATATTTGTGAGAATAAGTAAACCGTGATTGCGAAATTGGTATTTTGAATTCTGTTGAAGTATAGAAACTTACAATATCGTAACTTTTGGAGATGTATTAACAACTAGAGTAATGCGTTTGAGGAAACCATTTTAGTATTATTACGTGAGCATAATAAGAACTGAGTCACAATGGATTTTAATTTTGAAATGTGGATATACGGTAATATGAATCATGTAGGCTAACATTCCCAAAGGTGGTGGCAGCGAAGCGTTAAGTAATTGTTTAAACATGAAAGATTCAGTAAACTATATTTGGGACTTACCTGAGATTTAGCAGTTGTCAGTAATATGCTTAAGTTACAAAACTGACTGGTGGCGGCACTACTATAAGTAGAGTAAAGATAGACCCAGCGGGAGCCTTGTGAAGCTACGTGACCGGTAGGGCCTTTGAGAAGCCGCGACAAAGTAGTGGCATCGGAGGAACTGCCCATACCCACGGTGTCGCTACAAAGTCGGTTGCAGTGGTCGGATCATCGCCGTCCACGCCACTGCACTAGGGTTAGTTAGGCCTATTAGTTAGTGGGCTATTCTTTTCTTTAGTTATTAACTAAGTTAGTGAGTTCGTGAGTGATTTTTTTGTTGGTTAGTTAATTAGTCACTTGTGCTGATACATTTAATTAATTAGTTACTCGAATAGTTACTCAGTGGATGAAGCAGTTACTTAGTCAATTAGATTCTGAACCAGTGAACTGTTTAATATTAGTCTTTTAGTCAGTAATATTATTTGTTATTATAAATGACACATCTGTAATCAAAGATTGGGGTAAATCAGAAGAAATGCGTTCTACGGAATCTACCGAAATGTAAGTTGTGTTTGCTAAGAGAAATAAAAGAAGCAAGAGCATTTCTTCCAGCATTTTTGCTCGTCCGGTAACATTTTATTCATAATAATGGTAAGAAGATTTGTTCGTCCCATACCACAAGTTTTAATCCATTTAGTTACATGTAAGAGACGGAGACATCACTATATTTTATGCATGACGTTTCCGGTGCTGCAGCTTTGGAGAGGACGTTTCTCATGTATGCACAAGAATGTCAGAGAAAGCGGAAAGGGACTCCCATAACAATGAACTTGTGCAAACAAGGAGATCCCACTGTCGATTTTGAATTTTTCCTCAGATCTGGTACCAATCTTGTGAGACCCCCACGGGGGTCCCTTTTCTAATCAACTCCTCCTCATGTCATATTCCGGGCTTTTGTTTAAATTCCTGACATGAGCTCGTCGCATGGGGATCCCCGATGTATTCAGTTCCTGTACCTACCTGTTCAAACGCGTTCTGTTCCCTGGCGACATCATTCTTTTTCTCTTCTCAGAACATGTTTTATCTCATTTGTCACAGGGACGCAGCAGTTGACTTAGCGATGTATATTTGTTAATTTCAACTGTGGTCAGTGCATTACAGTTCCATCCATCCATTCAAACATTCATATCTCCAGGTTGATTGCGATGTAATCACTCATCCGTCGGTCCTTCTATAAACCCTTACATTTTGCTGTCTTCCTAAGTTTTTATACACATGCTTATGCTTCTGCTGTCGCGGGTTCGATTCCCGATGGTATCATTGGAATTTTTTATTGGCATAATCCTTTCGGTTGCACTATGGCCCTGGGGTCGACTCAACCTCTAACGGAAATGAATACCAGGAATATTTGCTGGGGGGTAAAGGAGGCCGGTACTTAGGGCTGACAACCTTACCACCTTCATGTGCCGATTGTCTTGATATCTGGGAGCCTCAACCTCCTGGAAACCTAAGGGCCTGTCCGGTCCTGTAACGGGATTGTTCTACCTTATGCTTCTGCACATTCAGACATCAATCAGTCAATTAATCCATAACCATAAATTCAATATGACTTTCAAAAATCCATGCAATATTTCAACCGCCTTTATATTGCTTTTCCAGCTAAGTAATCATTCATCCATTCACCAGCCCATTAATTAATCTGTCATTAAATTATTCCTTGAGTTCACCTATCTATCTTCCTACTATCTTGCCATCAGTCCTTCCACTAATCAATCAATCAGTCAATCAGCTCATATACAGATCATTTAAAGATTCATGTTCCGGGCAAATTATTATCCCTTATCACTTAAACATCCAGTCATCCACCCATTTATCCTTTGTTCCCTCCAGTTTGTGGATCCAGTTTTAGCTATTCAGTGTGTTTAAGAAATATTTGATGATTGTGATGAAACCGTGTGTTGAGTTGCCAGTGTATAAGTTAGAATTTTAATCCTTGTTCCTCTGCATCTAACTAAATAAATTCCCAGACACACTTCTGTATCACTAATAACAGATTCATATTCAGAAACAGCAAAGTCCTTTGTTAAACTCTTCGATGAATGAGTCTGTTGAAACCTGGTGCTTACTATTGGTTTCCATCTAGTCACATGAGGATGCAACAACGAAATCCTGAAGGGACCTTGGGATGCTGCTAAGGCTGACCTCTCCAGGGCGGAGTCAGAGCTCTAGCAGTGCTGGACACTCAAGCCTAATCCACACTCTCTGCGTACACCTTTCCTAGTAATTAAAGGCAGGTTACAAGTAATCCTATATGGATCTAGCAGGGCCTAGTTAGGTAGTAAGTGGAATACTGCAGAGGAATTACATTAAGTTGTTGCTTTTATGTATATTCCCACCACGTTGCACCTTATTGGACACAACAGACAACAAATACGTGCGACCAGGTAGGGAAAAGCCAAAGTGGATTTACCGCTATCATTATGGGATTTATAACGGGTGTTTTTTGCCATGTCTCTTGTGTTCAAAAGAGGGTACAGTCTGTGCAACAGAAAATGAAATTAAGGATTATTTAACATGTAATTAGATTGCATGTTCGCCTAATCCTACTACGTAATCAACTGTGTGGCTCTCCGTAACAAAGCTCAAGCGCTGGAATTAATATTAGTAATGAGTGTGCGTGCATTCGGTTGGGAAATCTGAAGAGAGGAGAAGAGAACACTTGGTTATCTATGTCTATGTGAAAGGATAATATTAACACTGATCATAAATACAGTTTTGAAAGTGTAGTCTGGATTGATCTGCCTCTGAAGGTTGTCCGGTAAGGGAGTTTTTTGAAGACAATCATGAACCTTCAGATTCAATATAACGGCTGAGAATTTCTGGAATGGATGTGGGATTTGCAGATCCTCGAGCAGAACTCTGCGTCACACACAGAGCTTCTATAAAGTTAGGTGGCCAAGTGAGCGATCTACTAATTTGGCAACAGCCTTTGTGTTCGGGAGTTTCTGGCTTCAAACCTGGGAACCGGCCATCGTAAATAGAAGTTTCGTGGTTTTTCTCAGTCACTATAAAAATATAAACATTACCTAAAATTAGGTCATGAATTTTTATTTTTATTCTAATTAATAATTCATTAATAATTCTCTCTCTCTTTTTCGACCCTATAGGCCTATAACCTCAAGCAGTGAAATGGTTGTTAAATAAACCACAAGTATTTATTATACAAATAAACAAGACTTATTGAGATACGAGGGTGATACTTAAAGTAGTGTAAAAGGTATGTCGATAAATTTTAATGTGACGTATCAGTGGTAAAAATAGGCATTCTATTCAGTCACTGTGAATTAGAGCAAAAATTAACGAGACGCGGGATCAAACTTGGTAATAGTCTTGGGTGTTCTCTAAGTATTTTTGTAGTATAATGACATTCCTAGAATTACGTAATAGTTCCGATTTTGTAGAAATCATCGCGTTATTTAATTCATGCATAATCTATTATTCCTCCGTGCAATATATGCTGTGTAGCTTCGCTAGGGTCTGTACATTTGCTTAATCTCAAGAGTCCCTCCCCACGTGGTTTGCGGTTTTCTCCGTTGTGAGCCCACAAGAGCCTTTCTAGGACCTTGTATGGGAACCGCAACGGGAGGATTCAGAGTATAAGTGGACCGCTTTGAATGGAAACACCACCACCTCCTATATGTTGGAAAGCAGAGCCCTGTTGTACCTAAATGTGAACTTTGGAAAGAAAACTGCATTAGCAAAGACGCAAAGTGAGAGAAACTGTTGAGTGAAGGTTTTCGTTGGTGTTGCTGGATTACAGCAGCATGAGAAGGCTACGCGACTTGGCGTGGTGCTGGGAAGTATATGGACGTGAAAGCTGCATGCGTTTCATGACATCTTTCAAATGCCTAATTGTACAAATAGGGCTTTTCCTGAGTAATGGAGACTTCATTGCTCATTTGCCAGTTAAAATAAGTGTTCTTCTTTACCCAGTAATTGCCATAGTGGAAAAAACACATTATTTCTTCACCCCTTTTCAGTCTTATCTTACGATTCAAGGACAATTATTCGGAGTATAAGACCACTTCTACCCTAATCTTCTTTTCTTTGGCATACGGTACTTATAGTTTAAACAGCGCTTCCTTTAGAATGATAGCCCATATGGATCTGTCTTCTGCTTTCTTCCTCCATCTCTTAACTCCCAAGAATTTCAGATCATTGTCCATACAGTCTAGCCACCTTGGTTTTGGTCTTCCTACTTTTCTTCTTCCATCTAGTTTTCCCAAAACTACCTTCTTTACAGTCCTATTATAAGACATTCTTACCAGATGGCGAGCCCATTCTAGTCTTCTTACTTTTATTGCTACTTCTAACCTAATACATATTCCAAATTCAGTTTCTCGTGCTATTCTTCATTTTATGAAAGGAAATGATGGCAACCGAGTCGAGGCAGTGTGAACCAAGTGCTGAGGAAATGTCGCTGTCTTATTCACTGCGGTATTGCATATTTAACCCTTTAAAAACGAAGCATACCTGTTTTATATAAGGGCCCAGCGCGTACCGCGCTGTAAACACTCTCCACTTCGGTTATAAAAACCAGTCTCTTAATGTTTTATAAGGCAAAAGTTGCTGTTTGTTCTGAGATCCGTACAAAACACATAAACGCAATGTGGGCACCACGTAGAATTTTTTAATCTTAAACGTGGTCGTATGTAAAGTTACCGCTAGGCTTTAAAAGGTTAATGAAGAAAATTACATTCTGGAGCTGAGCTACTTTGATTTAGTTCCTAAATTTGTATTAAATTTAATTGCTTGTTTTGCCGATATTCACCAATAAAAAGAGCAGAAGAACGTATATATTGCACATCGCAAGGGTTTGCGTGGAGTACGCTTCCTTGAATGGTGGATCCAACCATACTCGTAAAGGCAACAAAAAACAATCGTGAAAAGACACCTTCGTACAGACAGACATTTGCACCAACAGCTTAGGTTACTCAAGCAGAAACCTCAGGAAGTGCAGCCGCTGGGTGTCTTGCTTTTGGTAACTTAGAACGAAACGTTAACACCTAGTTAGGATTTTATAGATTATGCTGTTAATTCTACCTGTTATGTTTTGGGGAAGAAGTAGATTCCAATTCAGACAAATTTATTCTTCTCTTGTAGAACTACATTGTGTCATATGTAGGGAAATTTGCGCCTGTACGTCCTTTCAACGTTAAGGATCACAGTAATGTGTACATCGAGACTGTATGGAAACGTAATTCTGCCCCAGATCGGTCATCCGTTACATGAAATTATAAATTATCAGTTCTGTAAAAATATTTTATCTTATAGCACATTAGCTCATAAAAACAGAAAGAGTATGGGTGCCTAAAAACTGTTATTCCTATAGATTTCGACTTAGGAATAAACAACTTATGATCCAAATAAATATAACTTAAGATTCAGTAAATTTTATATGTGGGGGGTTTCCTTTACGTTCCAAAATATACGCCTTTTCATTTGCGAAATATAAGTAATTTAGTCAGTGTCTTCTTGTTATTCAAACTGACTTCATTATTACACTTAGCGAAATTTTTCATCCGTGTATGTTTATTAAGCTGTCTTCTGTCACTGTGATGTTTAGTAACACACTCGTGTTAAGAACCTGAGTTTGAGTGATTTTAATGCAAATCTTGCAGAGAAGTGTTTGGCCTTCATCGGATGAAATTTTATAAAGCTACGCAACGAATGGCTTCGTCTTTATGCGTATAAAGTTGTACTGAGGTCAAGCGATATTGTATGGGTTGAACGTATTTTGCCTGGAGTGAGCAAGCAATGCGAAAAGAACGTGTATTTGAACAGCTCCTACAGAAGGATCAAATAAAAACACTGGAGGGAAAAGTTAAAGATGGATTTTAGTGAAATGTTTATGGTGAGGGTAAGAACTGCATTCAGATGGTTTTGGATTGTGTCATAATTGACCCTGATGGATATTAACCCTTTAAAGACGAAGCGTATCTGTTTTATATAAGGACTCAGTGCGTACCGCGCTGTAAACGCTCTCCACTTCGGTTATAAAAACCAATCTCTTAATGTTTTATAAGGCAAAAGTTGCTGTTTGTTCTGAGATCCGTACAAAACACATAAACGCAATGTGGGCACCACGTAGAATTTTTTAATGTTAAACCTGGTGGTACGTAACGTTACCGCTAGGCTTTAAAAGGTTAAAGTTTGTTACTGAATTATTGTCAGCTCGTTAAGTGTGTGGAATCTCCGCCCACATTACGTTCGCATGTGCCACTGCTGAGGTCCAGATTAAAGGACAGTACTTCGGAATATTTGCTCCCATTTGTTCATGATAATCCTGTCCTATCTTGCTGCCTTTGGTAGCTGTGATTTGCCAAATCCACTTACACCATCCTATATAATCGACACATTTCCATCCTCCGCTTCTCTTCAGCGTGCATTTGAAAAAAAAACTGAGTCACCTTAATGACAGAGGCAGTACTTTCCTCAGAAACTGCGACACATTTCACTACTACAAGGTTAGAAAAATCAAAAAAAGGCAAAGGCTTTTCATCAATAGCCGCAGTGAAAACCTGAAAAGTTATAACAGACTGACTGACTAAACAACCAATGCCATTGATCCGATTCCTTGATAATCCAAGAGGTCCTCAGGCACGCAAGGAGTACTCCGCATCTTTGGCACCCGATGGTTCATCGCCATCTTCAGAAGAACCAGAAGTTTGTCCCTGTCCTGTGCCAGATCAATGCAGCCACGGCCAAACTTCAATATTCCTTTCAGAACCGCTTTCGTGTTATCCTCTCTCTTAAGGCTATGTTTGCCAGGCAGCTCCAGCATGACGTATTCTCCAACCAAAGCCATGTGCTATTAATTTCACTTCACTTTCAGAGTGTCGCATGTCTGGGCCTTTAGCATACTCTGCTTAATTTTGCGAGTTTTTCAGGTTTTCGAAGTGATGCAGGTTATAACTGCTTTTCTCTGGAATGTTGCGTTCCGTCATTGGGTGTTCACTGGCAAAGAACTTCGAGTGACGGAGAGTAATATCCCAGAAGAACGGGGGTTGTTTAATCCCCTAGCTTTAAATGTCAGGCCGACACAAGTGTAATAAACTAGTATACTAAAATCACATGTCTTATTGTCTGTCAAGAAATCCTTTGGCTCGACATCAGGTAATCTGGTGAGGCAAGTATCTGTAGCTGTATGTTCACTTACCATTTGCATAAAGCAGCTGCAGACGGTACTGGATGCCGTTATTTGTCTTCTGGCCTTCCGTCTCCTGTAAAACAGACAAACTGCAAATGAGTGTCAATGTAAATATGTCCCGTGTGCCTATGTTCATGCTCATTCCACTCACGCAGTCAATCGCTCGGTCACTCAGTCACTGTCACATATTCTTTTCATTACCGATTCAACCAAATTCTTACTCACACAAAGACTTCTGCATGGGGCTACAGACATACAGTGTCATGGGGCTACAGACATACAGTGTCATGGGGCTACAGACATACAGTGTCATGGGGCTACAGACATACAGTGTCATTGGGCTACAGACATACAGTGTCATGGGGCTACAGACATACAGTGTCATGGGGCTACAGACATGCAGTGTCATGGGGCTACAGACATACAGTGTCATGGGGCTACAGACATACAGTGTCATACAGGTCACTGTCTTTGTAAGCTCCTCTCACTCAGAAGATTAAGAGTTCAGTAACGTTTAGATCTTCCCGGCACTTTCACAGAGCCAAGTCAGTCAGATAGGTTTGGGTATTTCCGTACAAGGCAACTGGACGGAGACCATACTAGGGCAAAAGATAAAATTGCATGCTTGTGTCTGGAGCGCTGCATTTTGCGACACGTTGCTTATTAGTCAACAATAATCTTCAATGCACCAACAACTTTTACAAGACATACTTCGAAGTACCGCGCCAGTATGTCGTGGTTCAAATAATAATGTTTTCAATGAATATTTTAAAATTCGGCTTGTGTGTTTTAAGTGTGAAATGTGTGCCCCCGCCCCCCCCCCCCCCGAAGATGGCGTACTAGTGCAATGAAACATTTTCCGGTTTCCTGTAAAGTGATTGCATATTGCGTTTTAATATTGTGCACGAGTTGGTGTTAATACATGTTGTTGAAATATTAAATGGTTTAACAGAGTTGTGTTTTTATTTAAAAGCTATATGTTTTCGTCTAGATATCGACCATCATAAAGCTAAAAAGTACAATAATTAAAAGGCAGGTAAAAAATGCAGTGTACAAAATGTCGTCATGTTTTAAGTGGAATCCCACAGCTTTACAATATTTTCGTTTCATAGTACATTGTAAAGTCATATAGGTCGTCGGTAGTTAAACAGTATGTATGTAACCACTAAAACTGAAATGGTTAGATTGCAAAAACGAAAGAAAGAAAGAAAGAAAGAAAGAAAGAAAGAAAGAAAGAAAGAAAGAAAGAAAAAAGAAAGAAAGAAAGAGAGAAAGAAATAAAGAAAGAGAGAAAGAAAGAAAGAAAGAAAGAAAGAAAGAAAGAAAGAGAGAAAGAAAGAAAGAAAGAAAGAAAGAAATAACGAACAAAGAAACAAAGAAAAAACAAGCAAACAAACAAACAAACAAAAAACAAACAAAGAAAAAGTAAAGTTTATTATTTTCTCTGGCAAACTTTATAAGTTACTTGCAACACGAAGGTATTTACTCAATATTTCTGCCCCTCAGAGGTAACTGCAGCATGGGATGACACAGACACATGGCCTTTTTTGTTACAAATACACCGATGTGAATTTAAGGTAAAACTAAGCTCCAAAATTTATAAATTTTGCAGTTAGATTTGGGCTGTCAGAAGGCAGAACTTGGCCTGTCTGAAAGCCAGGGTTGGCCAAGCCTACATCCTCACTTGTTATACACATATGAAACACTTTTCGTACTCACTGCATTATTTTCTTGTGGCTCTGTATTACCGACCTAGCTAACGGAACAACTTTATCCACAAGTTTCACAATCAAAATGTTGGATTGTGTAGTATAGTACCTCATCCCATAACTCGCGCCGCCACTCCACTCTGGTTTGATGATAAATGCTCTTCCCGACTCGTGCCCTAATCTCCTGCATCGCCACGAACACAATTACCCTGCCCTTCCCCCTCCATGTTCCTGTCGCCCTCAGACTCGCTCTTCTCCTCCTGCTCTTACTCGTACATGCTGTCGGTCTTTATGCAGGATCCCCAGTTCATTGACGTCAACAGTTCGGTACTGCGGAGCGCTGAATTCCGGAGGAATGGAATTGCTGACGAAATTAAGGGGACAACTTTTCTATGCACCAAAGGATTGAGGAAGAAGGGGAGCCCTTTATATCCACCACACAAGATTATTTTCTCGCCATCTTTTTCACTTGGCAACACGCTTTATGGCCCACCAAACTCGCGCGCATGTTTGTGTGCGTGCGTGCGTGCGTGCGTGTGTGTGTGCGTGCATGACCTTTGTTAATATATAGGCCTGTCACTCACTTGTAACTTCATCTTGTTTGAGTGATTTTTATTTGTGTGAGATAATATTTTTGTCCGAATTTTTAAAAAGAATTCACAAATTTTATTTAATATTCTTATTTTTGCTTAACGTGATTTCGGAGGGGAAAGGGGGGAGGGAATGAAGTTTGTTCCTATATACGACATTCTTTGTCATGTATTGGTAATATCTTTTGCTCCTCAGACAAGGGACTCTGTTTTCCTCAAGCCAGTACGTACATGAGGAATGTCGTTTAGAAAAGGTTGCCATGCGAGGTACACCAGACACAAAGCTGAATTATGTTGTTTTGGAGACTATTGTTTTAATTAATCCCGCTATTTAGTAGTGGTATTTTTGTTTATTTAATAGCAAATACCATGTTGTTTGCCTACGTAGATGTAACAGAAAGAAAATGAGATAGAAAAAAAGTGTTCTGAAATTCTGAACGGAACACACCAAGTGGAAGACATAGGCCTAGATTGGAGAATAATAAAAAATGGTACTTAAATAAATAGGGTAGAGCGGGGAGAGTGGATTGATACGGCTCAGGACAGATTCCTGTGGCAGTTGATGTTAACGTAGTAGTTATATTTCTCGACCACTTGGGAGACCCAGGCGTAGATGGGAGGATAATATTAAAATGGATCTTGAAAAAGTGGGATGGGGGCATGGACTCAATAAAGCTGGCTCAGGATAGGGACACGTAGCGGGCTCTTGTGAATGCGGTAATGAGCCACCGGGTTCCATAAAATGAGAGGAATTTCTTGACTAGCTGAGAAAGTGTTAGCTTCTCAAGAAAGCCTCTTCTCCATGGAGTTACTTAGTTAGTTATTTAGTTAGTTAGCCAGTCAGTCAGTCAGTCAGTTAGATAGTTAGTTAGTTAGTTAGTTAGTTAGTCAGTCAGTTAGTTCGTTCGTTAGTTAGATAGATAGTTAATTAGTTAGTTCTGTAAGACAAGAGTACTTGTGCGTCTGTTAGCGTCCCGAAAGGAACGCTGCGCCCTGCGGTCGGACAGTGACAACCGACATCCATAATCACGGGAGAGGTGAAGTTGCCGTCACTTGCTGAATGGTTCTGTGGGCCGTCCGGTTTTCGAAACCTTGTAAGGTAGTGAGATTTTTCGAAACCCTGTAAGGTCGTGAGATTTTTCGAAACCCTGTAATGTCGTGAGATTTTTTCGAAACCCTGTAAGGTCGTGAGATTTTTCGAAACCCTGTAAGGTCATGAGCTTTTCTCTTCTCCGAAACGTCCAGACCGGCTCTACGGCCCACGCAGCCTCCTATTAAGTGGGTACCGGGGGGCTGTTTCCAGGGAGTAAAGCAGTTGGGGCGTGATTTTGAACACCCATCTCCATCTAGTGCCTAGGTTAAGAATGAGTGGAGCTGTACCTCCGCTCGCCTCATATGCCTACATGGCTTGGACAGGGACAACTTGGACGTTTTGTATTGCCTACCGTAACTTTTGAGGCCAGTTGTACAACTGTGTGACCAGCAGAAGTAACCGTCGGTTCCTACTTAGTGTATAAGTTGTGACACGTGACAGCGTGTGATTCTTTTCTTCAGTTCATAACTCGTACGTTTATATAAAAGCGAGGTCACCAACTAATGCACTTTAATCACCGTTACTTCCCGACATGTTTCGGCGTCCAGTGACTCCATCATCAGGGGGTGTTCATTGTGAATGACACATGATGTCCGTATGATTCATAACAGTCTTGAGTTTTAAGTTCACTTTAACACTTTTGGGAGTAATTGTTCTAGTAACAGTCTGTATATACGGGACATAGCTTCGACCAGATAAAATGCTTAAATTATATAAAAATATATAAATTCATGTTCACTTGTCCTTAAAGTCACTTTAAAATTCAATTATAGCTTTTTTAAAGTTGAAGTATGTTGAATAACAACTATGTGATATCATACGGGATTTTGCTGGTGGCTGTTGCATGTAGACCACGCCGTATGCGTAATCGTGTAGTTAAATGTGCAGGTAGTGTTCTGTGGCATTGAAGGGTGTGTGTTCGGTTGACTGTCTGTCACTGGGTCCGGTGTGGTACTGGTGTTTCTTATATACAGACTGTTACTAGAACAATTACTTCCAAAAGTGTTAAAGTGAACTTCCAATCTCAAGACTGTTATGAACCATACGGATATCCTGTGTCATTCACAATGAACACTCCCTGATGATGGCGTCACTGGACGCCGAAACATGTCGGGAAGTAACGGTGATAAAAGTGCATTAGTTGGTGATCTCGCTTTTATAGTGAAAATACACGGTGAAAACAATATAAACTAAATCGTACGTTTATTGTCCACTCATATTCCGAATATGAACAGTGGTCCTGCAGATTTTCTCCATTTAACTGAGACCTACATTTTATCAATCCTGTCGCGTTCTATTCTTTCTAAACAACCTATTTGCAATCTTGAATATTTTCTAAACTTTTCGCGCAGAATAGTTTATAAAGGTCTTCTCAGTTCGTGTCTTAACAATTTTACAATAAGCTAATTTTTTTTTACAATTTTCTTCATAGTCAAACTATCTTTTTAAGTCCATATAAAAACTTTCTGAATACACAAATGTGACTTTCTGGCGAAGATTTATAGCTATTGTATGGGGATATAAACAAAGATTAGCCCTATCTTATACTAAGCTACCGCACAACATGGGTGTCTGGAACCTCAACACAATTGTGGTTCAGTGGGGATTTATTACTCACATTTCGTTATTGGACGCCACGCAGAGCAGTTTCGTTCTCTGAACTATGCGATTTAGGGTTACAGGTTATTGCCTGCAGAGCATTGTACTTGATTATTACAATGTCATAGAATTATGGGCCGTAACGTGACAATAACCACTCATATTGTATTACAATATAGTGCTGATTATAATATTATCAGGTTCGCACCAATCACACAGCAGGACACAGTCGCTGCAGCTGTAAATCGACTGGTGTTGTAGTTGAACTCTCGGCGCGTCATACCGTCCCGTCATTACTAAGGATCAAGCCTGAGTTGCAATGTTAGACTTTCGGCCTGCAGATTTTCGGCCTGCAGACTTTCTCTACTGCATAGTGGCATTTACCACTGGAACGTTGCGGTATAGGGAGGACGCTTCTTGGCGTATCGCTCCGCGGACCATTTATTTTGAGAGAGAATTTTCTCACTTCGCCAGTAAATTATACGTAATTTAATTTCTTAAGATATGTTATGGCCGTTTCGTTCCGCGTCCTTCTCAGTTCATCTTCTATAGGCAGCCTGCCGTACGACGTCTGTGATTCGTGTAAGTAAGAAAGAATGTGCAATAAAATACAACAAAAGAATACATGGACAAATATACATTTATTTACCGTCAAAAGACAACACAGTGCATATTTTGAAATAAGACATGTTTCGGCTATCCAGGTGACCGCTGGAGGCTATCTAATGCAAAATTATTATTAAAATTTGCGTTGGAAATATGCGTTTCATAAAAAATTACAGGACTGAAGCCCAATGGTTGTCATAAACGGAGCTTCCACTGGCAGTGGGAGAAATGCTTGATGAACAGTGATGAGAAATAATCAGTTGCCTCATCTTCGAATACCGATAGGGCCGTAACCATTTACATTCAGACCCATATTCCTACGATATTGTTGAGTGCGAATGACCCTGAGAAGGAAGTGCTTTCGCACGTCCGTGCAGGTAACGCCACTGTGTGCGGTCCCACTTCCGCTTCACTGGGTTTTGTCTGTGCAGGAACAGACCGAGTGCAGGCTGAAGATGACCGCTGAATCACTATCATATGCCTTTGTGGTAGGCACAAAAGAAATTTAACCTTTAGTCTTGTTTTTGTGCTATTGCACTTACTTGATCTTTCTCGATGAAGCCGATGAAGGCGGTGCGCTCGATCTCTACCGGTTGCCCTGCTCGGTCGTACAGAGCGATCACAAAGTGGAAGAAATTCGACTTCCGTAGGTTGCTGGGAGGTTGCTTCTCGAAATGCGCTCTCCCGATTCCCACACTGTAAAACAAATAAATTTAAGTTAAACAACGACAAGACATAATACAATTTTTCATTATTATGATGTTTATTTATTGTCTGTTGTAAAAGCAGTGATCCTAAGTGCATGAGGCCACAGTACTGGGAAGATTGTTACGGAATACATGATATAGAAATTACGTAGGAGGCGCTTCATAAGGTGTATTTTCTTGTTCACGAACAATTTTGGGCGGTTAAATGGAAAAGAAGAAACAGGCTGAAAACGTGGAAAGAACAAAATATTTGATTGAAGGATTTCATGGGAAGAAACAGTTTTTGAAGTATAGATTGAGGTGATAAATACAGTACTATGAAAATGGATATTGGAAAAATAGGCTATGAAGATGTGAACTTATTTACGAGCGCTAAGGTTACGGTTAGGTAGTTCTGGTAAATATGGCGCTAATTCGTACGGTTACATTAATAAACAGCAACTCTCAATCAGTTTAGAAATTGTATATCATTTAAAAATTAACCTGTACCGAGTCCCAACTTTAAACGTTTTAATACTTAGTTAATTAGCAGCGTGTCACGTGGTTACAATTTATACTAACATAATTGAAAGCTAAGATATTATAATATTATCATAATACATTTCGGGATTTTACTCTGATGTTTTTTATGTGTTTTGTTAGCTACGCATTGTGTAATTTTCTTTTTCTCCTGTATATTCCTTTGTCTTATCTCCAAATATTCCTTCCAGAATTCTGTTCTCAAATACCCTCAATATTCTCGTATTTGCTTCCCATAGTGTGACATTAATTTCACACCATATAAAGCAAAGAATAAACCATTGAATTCGCTTTGCATATACACACTGTCCGCAATTTGCGTGCCACTTTCCTCTGATTACTTCCACAATTACGGTTCGAAGTAGCGAATTAAGTGTATGAGACATTACCTGATCAAACAGATACAGCCATATGACATAAGGGTCTCTACGTGGTCAATGGGTGGTCATCGTCCACTCTGCAGGAAGGGGTGGAAGGTCATAATTACCAAGTCCTCTCGCCGTGAACGTGGTGCAGGGCCTTGTATCCAGTCACGTCTCTTCAACCCCCACGCGCATTGTAAACGTGTCCATAGGTTATCCTTAGTATAATATCAATACTTGTGCGAGTAGTGTGTGTGTGTGTGTGTGCGTGCGTATATTTGTTCGGAGCTTCAGAGTGATACAGTCTAAACCAGGAAATTTTAAACATTTAAGTGCTTACTCTCAAGACAGGCCTAGGTCGACTTTTGGCAGACTCTTTGCTCTGACATCTGGAATGCTTGTGAATTTTTCCCAGTGAATATCGCAGGTAATTTTAGCCCGAAGGACATGACGTTCGCACACAAATCTAACTACACTCATCCATGAAATGTCAGAGATAAGTATAAATTCATGGACCATTCTCAGCTGGAATTCCAGTCCATGTATGGAATAAATGGCTGTCCTCCTTAAAAATTAAAAAAGCCCATCAATTTTTTTATCCAGGAGAGGTCTATAGAACCTATACAGGGATTAAGACAGATGCGCGTGTGCACGATGGAACAGACAAAGCGTAAGCCCCAAAAAATATTCTTCTAGTGACCCCGAAGTATGACGTTAGAAGAAAAGACCATATAAAGGAAACAGACACAACGATGGCATATAAAGTCTTACAGTGAGTTACGTTTGTGTGTCTCCGGCGTAAATAACACGACATAAATTATAAGTATTTCGACAAAACTACACGTCATATATTTTAAGCATAAACCTCAGATAATTATCACTGTCATTTGAATTTTGCATGTAAGAACTTCAACATTCAAGTGAAACCACAATAAAAGTGATTTTATTGTGGTTTCATACTCGCTTCTTTCTTGAAAACGGAAACCGAATTCTTGTAGAAGCAGCTACGAGGAAGAGTTCGAAAAGTAAGCTCCCTTGATTCATAAAAATTAAAGACTAATCTGTGTAGCGCTAAACGTATCTCATTTATTCCACCGAAGTATCATTATTTTTCAACATTGATGCCTCTATCCCATCTTGGCACAGGCCTCAATAATGAGGAAGAATAAACGGGTTTTCGTGAATTGTTGCGGTTGCGAAAGCCTGATTTGTTGCGCGACAGAATACTTAATATTACGCCAGTATGGGACGGATACAACACTGCACTCGAGAATTGTATTAAAAAACAATGATACTTCAGTGCGAATTCATGTACGGGTACTGTTGCCTATTAAAAAGGATTCCGTTAGTAGAGTGCTGATAGTGACAATCGTCGAGTAAAAGAAGTTCACCAAATACCCGTCGGAAATGTAAAACATACAGTTCCAACAATACCAAGACTTCTCGAAGAGGCAAGGTCTTTCAAAGTCAACATTTCGACGGTCCGAGTACTGTTGTCTAATTTTGAGCTGACAAAGAAAGCAACTGTTGCAGTCAAAAGAATTCACTTTCACACAGAGCAAACAACGAAAGATTATTAACACACTTTCCCGAAGTGACAGTATTGCACTACTGTAATTGTGTATTAAACTAATAGTCGTTGTGTCCTGCTAACAAAATGTACACGCTAAGTCTGGATTTTAATTGTAATCCTAGGTGAATTGATCTCAATGGTGCGTATACGTTTGTTGCAAAATATTTTGGGAATATTATCTCAAGCATTTCAGGTTTTCTTTAGCGCAATTCACTTGCGGATGGCACAGAGGTACACATCCAGGCCGCCAGATGCCAAAAGATACCGTACGTTACCTCTTACATAATTCGACAAAACTTACTTTAGAGATTCAGACATGCGCATTTGCTTGACTGTCGAGGAAGTACGCTTTCACGCTAAATCCACGTTTTCCGGAGCCGACATTTAGCCTGGAATAGACATCAGGGTCGGCTGGATCTATATCTAACTCACTGTCGAGTCCAAATTTGGCTCTGTCAAACAAAATGACGTATAAGGACAACGAACCTGAGAAACGTAGGCTGCTGGGACAAGCGGATGTGTTTGTGACATCACCAAATGAGAAGTTCATCTAAAATGGCTTGACCTGTCCTGTCAGTAAAATAAACTAACCTAGCCTAAATTGTCTACCTGAACTCGGTAGAAACGTTATACATCCTAATATAAATTACTGATATATAAAGTGGGAAAACAGAAGGGTGTAGCTGATATCTCACCCCAAAACAGTTGCAAAGTCTACAATGCATGACGAATTCCCCTACAGAGTTTTGTTCAGGCTGAAACGTAACTTTATGTTTTACCTGTTTTAAACATCCTGGTGCGTCAGCATTAATCTGTAGTCTTATTTAAATGGAAATGAATTTTTGTATTTTCGAGAATGAATTGCCTCCTTTTATTCGAGTTTTGAGGTTCTCACATTAATGTTGCTACAGACTCAAGTCGTCTGGTTTGTTACGCCATGTCGGTTGTCAAAATAAACCTGTTTCTATCATTCCACATTGACAGTCCTACAGCTCCTATTAATTAAGTATTCCTGGCTACATTTAAGACGTCAGAAGAGACCTCCTTCTGCCCAGCAACTTATCTTCCTCCTGGTTTATAATTACCAGAAAATTTAAGGTTTGCATCATACTTCTTCTTATCCAGATATTCAGTCCATTGTCTTCTATATGACCAAAAACCTTTCCTGTCAACAAAATGTTTTATATCGTTTGATTTCCGCCTGATGCCTTTGTTACGCTTAGATGATTTTATTGAATTTTGCAAGATGTCTGTTACATCCAGATTGCCCGACAAAATTTTTACGAATCATTCCTTACGTCTCCCATACTTATCAAAGTTTAGTAACTGCGATGATGATGATGATGATGATGATGATGATGATGATGACGACGACGACGACGACGACCTCGACGACGACGACGACGACGACGATGATGATGATAACGACGACGACGACGGCGACGACTATGACAGTCCAATCCAGTTGATGATTATTTTGGTATAGAAGAGAGTCCGTTAACAAAAGAGCTTTAAGAGTGCATTTAGCCACTCTTACAAAACAATGTGGTTCCAATTTCAGCCCAATTGATTTTAATGAAAGAAAAATTCCACGGTACGACGCACACCTAATCACTGATCCCGTTCTGTTCCAGTTCACTAAGCAGATTTAGGATCAGTACAAAGTGGTTTAATTGGCTTGGACCAAACACGCATTACGGCAATGTATATTGGAGAGTTTTCACTTTTCAGATTACTCCCTTTAGGGCTCTCAAGCTTAATGAGGTAAGCTACAAGTGTAATTTTCTATAAACCGTTTAGCAGCACGTTTCGGGCACTTTACCATTTTCGAGTGGGAGGAGAGTTCGGCGGGGTTAGCATGTCCGATAGGCCACTCGCGTGAACACTGGATATCCCATCAGGACAATCCTTGCATAGTCTGGTGCATGTTAACTTGATGTAATATAATATATATATATATATATATTCCAGTGTAATCAATCGAAGTTACTTACGATTAGAGTTTAATATGAAAATGGTAGATTGTGTCCATAACATGAACACGCAAACCTCTCCTTTATAATTTTATAATTTATTTGTGTGTATGTGTGTGTGTGTGTGTGTGTGTGTGTGTGTGTGTGTGTGAGAGAGAGAGAGAGAGAGAGAGAGAGAGAGATCGTCCCAGAGACCCGATCTCATGGCTGGCGTGCCTTGTGGCTCCTTACAGTCCCTCCAGACCGCCGCCTTGACGCTACCGTGAAAAATTCCTAAACGGCTTCTTTCACAAGTTTCCAGTGGAATTTTCTTTACAATTTTCCACTGCAAACATTTTCTTTTACAATTTTTCCGCTGTAAAAATTTTATTTCACAAGTTTTCACTGGAAAAATTTTCTTTCACAAATTTCCAGTGGAAAATTTTTCTTTCAAAATTTCCACTGAAAATAATTTTCTTTCACAAGTTTCCACTGGAAAAATTTTCTTTCACATTTTGCCACTGTAAAAATTTTCTTTCATAAGTTTCCACTGGAAAAATTTTCTTTCACAACTTTCCACTGGAAAAATTTTCTCCGCGAGTACTCAGTGTCCCCTGTGAGTAGCATTCCACCAGTGCTGCACACTCACACTTCATTCACCTGCCACCGACGCCACATGTGCAATCTTAACCGTTGACACTGTCGTCAAATAAGCCTTCCCCCTTTTCACAATAAAGTCCCTACCATTCCTTCTCTTCTGTGCTAAGCAATCCGCCCCATATAACGTAAAGATGTGGCTGCGCATAACATCAAAGCATAAATGGGGAGTGGAAGGATAGTTCCTTGAATTCTTAATCTTGACTAAAATGGAGTTTAGAGCTTCTCCTCGCGTCCCGGCCGCTTTTATTCTGCTGAAAAGCCCCCAGTATCCTTTGAAAAGGACGGCGATTGGACCCAGAGCCGGTATGACCTCTCATCCCTGCCGAAATTCGAACCCCGGGTACTCCAGTCCGCAGCCTAGTCACTATAATGCTTGACACAGAAAAGAAACAGATTCCTAATTAAAGCGTAGTAGAAAAAAGTGCCTAATCTCAATCCCTGGAATTTCAGATTAGAAGCCAGGCTAGTGAACCCTCCGTGGATGCAGTTCTGTGTGGGTAGCTACATCCTGATGTGTGCCGCTTGGACAGAGCATGTGAAACAGGAATAGGGTAGAAGTTTTCCCAGGAAGTGGAGAACACAGGTGCCTCCAATTCCTCTTGTTCCAATTCCATTACCGATGAACCACGTGACTAGAGTCCTCCTTAAGTCCTGCATTGGATTTTCACTTCTCTCTCTGTCGACACAGGATTCAACTCTCACCGACATAGATAACCCAACACAGTACCAAAACTGTCGTACTTGAGACCCAAACTCGATATAAGTAGGAGTAAAATGTAGCAATTTTTTCCTTGATAAGCTCAGATACGCAGAGAGTCTTAGAACGTGTAGCTAGATGGAATAATTTAGAGAAAATATATTACAGTAATGCACAGAAAATGTTAAGCAATATAAGAGTTAAGCTATTATTAAAATATAGTTGAGATTCCTAGGCATAGGCATAAGGAAATAAGAAGAACTCGAATGTTAGCTCTGTATACAGGATGATACAAATAATAAGTACTGAAAAATGTACCCGAAACTTGCACTACATAACATACCTGGATGGGAAAATTTAGTCTGTGTTTCAAGAAACGAAAAGACCATGTAGGTATGGGTAAAAATCAATATTATTATCAAGAATGTGATCGTTGTATGGAGTTACGTCATTTAAAGGCGTTTTGTTAGTTGCTTACCTCTCATGACTCAGAAACAGGGGACGACTCTGAATTACGAAGGCGGAACGATATGAAAGGAAGTTGTCGTGGCTTATTTTAAGTTAGTCTTAGAATTTCCCAGGACGTAGAAAGAACGGTGCTATAAAAATGTTAGGAATAATCGTCTTCAGGGCCGAAATTCTAAGGTGGGAACTCCCATATATGTCACACGTAAGATTAGCTAGTATGTGCCTTCAGAATAGAAGTGCATAAATGTTAACACGCAGCTATACTGAATTTAGTAAACATTACAATGAAAACTTAGTAGGTGGGCATAAAAGTGGTGAAGTTTCTTTTGCGAAAATTCCGATTTCAGTGTTTAACCAGAAAGGCAGGAATATTGGTAGGCACTCATAAAAGTGGTGAAGTTTCTTTTGCGAAAATTCCCATTTCAGTGTTTAACCAGAAAGGCAGGAATATGGGTAGGCACTCATAAGAGAAGGCAGCTCACCCGGTGGAGGGTACCGGAAGACGCCAAGTACCTTTAACATTTAATAATCTGACACTCTGCAACTGTCACCAGATTTCTCGTGCTGTCAATGTCTCCTAGACTAAATGACCGCGATATCAAACTTACGACAGTAGCCCGTATAAAAACAGACATTTCGTATAACAGAAACACATGAGGCAAACATATTAGTTGTTACAGTTCTGGGTATGTTTAATTCATAACACAATAATGTTCTTGTTGGAAACGCTATTTGTTATTTTTCACTCCACTTCTTGCCTTCTCAACTAACAGCACTCTCTTATTAATTGAAGCTTCTGTCCTCTGGCGTCGCTGATTGCTGCCACACAATTATTCTTCTTTTTTATCTTTGTGTGGCTGACGAGCAGCGTACATGCGCGACTGTAAGCTGGGCCAGTAAAGTTCCTCCAGCATAGGATAATATCCTATAGGTTGTTCCTAAAGTTGTGTCCTTAAGTAATAGTCTCTTGCTTCGTATTAAGAAAGGTGACATTTTTGATAGCATGTCTCCAATATTTCTGTGATTCGCATGTAGTAAATAGTTGAGTATGAACTAGGATGTAGTGCACAAGAAAGTACCCAACTGTAAAAGAGTAACAATGACAAAAACGTAAACTAGGTTTTAAAATTGGGTGTAAGTGGGATAATAAAGCCAGAGAGGCACAGCCCTTTTTGCAAACTCTAAGGGTATTAAAATGACAAAATAGAAAATTTCTGAGAAAAGAGTAAGAATTTTGACGATAGAATAACAGTAGCAGCTTAGCATAATGATGAGTAAAAATTGTAATGCTATAGTAACAGTGTCAGTAGTAGTGCGGTCGGTAATAGTGACGGCGTGGAACATTGCAGATGTAAGGAATCTGTACTCTGTAATAACCTGGCGTTACAAGAGCACGAACTGTTGCAGTGTAATAAACCACAACTCAGTAAATAAATAAATAAATAAATAAATAATAGGGTAATGTAGTAGAAAAAATTATGACCTTGTCAGGTCTAGGTGTAGGTGATAGGATAAAAATAGATTGTATCTTAAAGAAACTAAACCCTATGGTCGTGTGACTGTTGTAACCCAATTTGTCCACCGGCAGACTCTTTTGAACACGGTATTTAATTTTCGGGTCCCATAAAAGGCGAAGTGTCTCTCGACTGGCTGAGGAACTGTAGACTTTCCTAGGACTTTGACAGGCTGAATTAAAGGAAACACCCTAACACCTCTGCCAGGAACTTTCGTTACGTATTCTGTCTTGTGATAGGTCATCAGCCTCTTCCAAAGCGAGTTCTCCACAGAGTACGATCCAGTCCTTCCTATTTCAAGTACCAATAAGTGTACCTTTCCTCAAGAACATCCAGTAATTGCTTACGTCTTCTTTCTCGTCTTCCCGTCCTTTCTGTGCTTCCATATATGCTTTCTTCAGTAACGCGTTTTAGAAGGCAGTTCCTACGCGAGGTGTGACAAGTCAAGGTAGCCTTTCTTCATTTTATTGTGTGTAGGATATTCCTCTCTTCCTTGACTCTATGTAATACTTCTTCATTTTTCACGTGATCGATCCACCTGATGTTCTCCATCCTTCTCCAGCGCCAACTTCAAGACTTTCAACTTATTTCTGGCACATTTAGGCCTAGCGAAGTGTCCAATTTCCAGCACCATACAAAGGTATGTTCCAAATGTAGCATTTCACTAGTTGCTTCCTTAAAATTAAATCGAGTCTGCTGATGAGAAGAGACTTCTTGTTGAATGCCACTTTTGCCGTGGAGCTCCTACATTAGCGTATAGAAATACCGTAAATTTATACCGCGGTTTTATTTCTTTTATAAGCGGTCTAATCTGTGAGCTCTAAGATGAAGTTAATGCTTGGCTACAAACAAAAGAAACTAGTCCACTGAATGAAAACACAGCTGTGAATCTACATAGCATACGCGCTAGCTCATAGAGCGAGAGAGAGTCGTTGTTTTCATGAACATGCTGTGTAGTTATCCAGCATGTCAAGTGCCTCCTATTTCCCTCCCACGTCACGGAAATGAGAAGCGAAGCAAATGATGATGACATTATGTTAACCTGCTTATATTCGTTATACTGCTGGAAAACAGAGTCCCCCCCCCCAAAAAAAAAGAAGCTAGACGCGTTTACATCACATGAATGTTTTTGTTGCTCACGTGACCACGCCTCCTACACGCCACAATAACTATAATTGCGCCAACATTGAGAATAAACAAGCGCGAAAAAATGTCTGTTCCCTTCGTCTTCCCGCCTAGTATGATATGTCGTGAGATATGAGAACTGTTAGCCCTCGTTCGTGCGTCACTCTAGAGAATTAGCCCTTCCCTCGTCTATCACACAGACAACTCGAAATTAATGCCCTGCCTTAGCACATTTTGCCTTAATATTTTCGAGGCTTTCCGATTGGTTGGTTTGACATTAGATCTCATTAGATATTTGAACAATCTTAGAGAAATTTCTCCTTCGTTTCTGAGATATTATGGAAATTTCTGCTGCCCCCTGTTACGTCCCCCTTTTCATACCCACCCCTATTAACACATAACTTTAGCCTGTACACTTTCCTTTATTTGAGACAGCAAGTTTCCCACCTGTGTAAAACAACAAAATTAGAGACATGAGTGTTTTATTTTAATTGTTAACCGTTAACGTTACTAAGTTTTCCTTAATTCATGCAGTCGACAATCAGAGTACTTTGATTGTTGATCTTATGAATGAGAAGTATAAGGAAAGAACGAATTGCTTGAAGAATATATTAAGTTTTTAAAGAGCAGAACTATAGGCTAAGTTAACAGCTAGGAAATAGAAATATTTGGATATTCAAGCAGAAACCAGTGAATTTAAATTTAGTTAGTACTGAGTCCAGGCTAAATATTTCTGCGCAGGATGAAAAATTCGCAGAGTTAAAAGGAAAATATGTAAGGGTTTCATTCTGGCTCCTTATTCCACATTATGTTATTAATTTCGCTAGCCTATGACAAAATCCAAGAATCAGCAAAGGCCTCTGATACCCAGCAACAAAACAAGATTTTATGATCCCTAGGGATCTGTTCTCCTCCCATCGCCTCTTATTCAAAGGAGCGGGCACTGGACCTGTTCACATCCTCAGGCGAGAAAGGAGATATAACCTGGCGCCGAAAGGTATATATTTTATTTACAGTTACTTTATCGGGACAGGAATAAATAGGCCAACGTACAGTGTTCAAGACACGTCGTGTCCTCTTTGGAAAATAAGCCGATATAGCACTCCAGAAGCTTAGCAGTCGTGAATGTAGTATGTCGTCATAACAACGCTTTAGAATTAACTAGAACAAAAGTGTCGGCTAGTTATAAATGCAGCGTTTTATGCCAGCGTTTCAGGATATGTTTCCTGGAATCACAATTTACCAACAGCCCCCTGGCATTATCCACATTCACACGAACTCTATGTGTTATTGGCTCCATTATTTACAGCTGGCCTCTACAGTGTCGCTAACGTAATTGTAACTCGTGTGTCTATGGTTTTGTCGGTTGTCTCTGCGTTTTTAGTAGCTATTTCTGTGTTAACGGAAATATAGCTGCCAAATGATGCCAGATATCAATGGCAAACGATAGCATTGCCCCAGGTAAAAACGTATTTAAAATGAGACGATCTGGATGTGGTCCACCCTGCATTTATGACAATATTATGGGAGTTCAATTTTGCATTTATGTAGCTGACCCCTATTAGTTCTCCAACGATATAGGTATAAGCGTGGCGCTGATACGTAAGCCTGCATGTTTTTCGAACTCTGTCTTCTTACTTTGACTTGCATTGAGAAGGTAAGTGAGGTCTGGGGTGTCTCACTCCGTTTGGTGGTTAGGCTACGGGCAAGCGGTGTGTGGAGTTAGTGCTTAATTGTCGCCAGGGAAGAAAGTAAGTCTCTTTTCCAAAGTGTCATACCGGCTCTGGGCCCCAACCAACCTTCTGTTTAGTGGGTATCCATAGCTCTCACCGACCGCGTCTTAATTTGTCCACTCCTTTCCATCTAGTGCTAAGTATGAGAATGTGTGGAACTGTCCCTTCACTCCCCGTATGCTTTCATGGCATGCACAGGGCGTGTTAAATTTGAATCCCGGAGGGTACACTGGCTCCCTTAACTTTTCTTGGTATTCCTTCAAACCTTCCTTTGGAAAAGTGCCTTGAGTTAGGCACTAACGTTACAGTCTTGTTGCAAATCCACACTGGCGCCTATATTATAATTCGACATTCAACAATTTTTTCATTTTGTGTAGTGTTTTAAGTAATTTATAAATTACTGCAACGGCTAATTGTTTCAATATTCGTATTTAATCCCACTTGCTGACTGTTCTCGAGCAAGCAGGCTATGCATAATGACGAAACACAAGCAACTGGAGCTAAAATATTTCTCATATCAAAGTAATATTAGTTACACTTGTACATTCAACAAGCCTCCTCTTCTTCCCAAATACCAAAAGAAGCCGAAGCCCCTGATTATATAGGCCGTTATGCGATCATAAGTTACGAATAATAAGCAAGTAAGTAGTGAGAAAGGAAACCTTTTGGTTGTGGTTAAGCAATGTTACTCTTACTGTGCTACAGAATCGTATTTTTCGCACTTTGATGAGTTCAATCGAATTACAACTGAGGGAGAAAGAAGGAGAGAACCACTTCACTAATTCAGTTAGGCACTTCTCGAGAATTTCGTCTCACTTCTCATTCCCTTGTTCCTGTAACAACAGTTCGGGCTGTGGAAACGTTTCTCCAAGTAAGGCTTTCTACGCAGAATGGAGTTAATGAATTATGTTCCTTCGCAGAAAGACCTTTCTTATTTGTCGGTAATTTTTGACTAACGCATATACATTTACTTCTTCAGTGCCCTCACATATTATGATATAGAATAAAATAAAATAAAACTGGAAATGTAAGAACTGCCACTGTTTAGGACGGTAGAAGTACTAAGGGGAAGAGACAAACACTCCCTTGTGGGAGACAAGATAGGCCCAGATGTGTTTCCTGCACCCGTGTCAAGTATGCGCTAATTGAATAAACTTGTTAGCACCTGCATGCCTGGGTATCAGTCAGATGCCAGTGGATTGGCAGAACATAGAATATCAAAATTTCCCTGAAGAGGAAGATTATATGTTCTGTGGGATGGAAGATGCCGTGTCGGATCAGACAACAGGTTTCAGAACAAACTGAATGAACTGACGCCGTATTTTTTGAGTATAAAGTAAAGAAATAAGGTGGTAAAGAAAGAGCCTTAAATCCGTCCTTTTAATTCAAAACGTAAACTTCTGTTTGAAACTTAATTCGGTATACGACAGGTGCGCACCCAAGGGGGGTGGGGGCCGCAAACCGACAGTCCCGAAATCGAAACTACGTTAAAAAGCAGATTGTGTAAACATGATATTATCAGTCGTTTTAAGCGATCAGTCTTTAGCCGAAATCAGCCGCAGAAATCGGACGCTGACTAGTACACTGTAATTTTTAAAAACAAAACGAAAACTTAGAAACTAGAAACACACTTTTTCAGTTTTAAATTTCTCTGTAACGTAACTAGATGAGGGTTCGAAGATTTTGAAGCGGGAAGTACTGTGTCATGTTACAGTTATGTATGTTTACGACATACTTATATTTGTGACATGATTTTTTAAATATAATTTTCAAAATCAAACTTAAATTATATGTAGGTTCAGGGTCAGCCCCCCCCCCTTCGCCCCCGGTCAATGAAAAATCCCTAGTGTGCGCCTGGTATACGTTACATAAGGTTAACAAGGAACAGAAGAAACTAATGTATGTACTTACACACGTGACTGTTCCGCATATGTTTAACAGGAGGAAGCGTAAGCCAAAGTCATAGGCGAATGAATTTGCTGCGGCAACACTTCGAATTACGCAACAACTTTACGTTGCTGATGACGGGTTGACCTGACTGTCGCAGTCAAAATGTGTTTCTGTGTTTCGCCTTTCAATCCCGCTCTGGTTGAAATGAAACTGTATTAACGTTTATAATTTATTTCTGTCTGTATGATGTATCCGTTTTAATAGGGTCACGTCAGTTTTCATCCCGCCTCATTAGGGTTTTGTCAGACTGACTTCCCACCTGTGGCCCACACAGTGTAGACACAATGTCTATGTTATCACTAAGGGATTATAATGTAGCGGATTATAATGTAGACATAGGCTACAACTCATATGGCTTGTCTACACGTCGGCAAGGATGATGCTGTTTTATCAGAGAGATTAAACCTTTGAGGACCAAACGTAATCTGACATATTCAAACACTGAGCTGCAGCTTCAAACAGAATAAGGCCGTCCCGTGACTCAGGCAGTTAAGTTGCCAGTGTTTCACCCTGGAGGCACTGTTTCCATTGCAGGGCGCTCCGTATGGAATTTGTCCTGCAGTGGGACACATCCCTGTCCGAGCACTTTGATTTTTCCGTCAGTATCATCCCACCCATATAGCTATAAGCTATTGACATCGTCACTAAATAACACACTTAAAGATACAGCCTCACAGAAAACACACTGGGTCTTCGTTAGATATATCAAAGGCATAATATTTAGGCGAATAATCACCGTTTATTCTGAGAATTTAATGAAAATTTCAGTACTATGCCTACGAAAACTGCAGAGATCTTCATTGTTACAGCAGGCAGTGCATTTACTTACCATTGGGCGATGTTTAAGGTTTCAAAACGGGCGGTAGCCCGTTGGCAGATACTGCGAACGTGACTTAATTCGGTTCTCAGTGTGTCATTTCTCGAACAAATCTATTAAATTAACACGTTCTATAAACTGCGAATACAATTATGTAGTAAGTAGGTTGGTGCAAATCAGGTTCAGGGGGCTGAAATCCTTTTCGGTGTCTACGGACAGCGTTTCCTTTCTTCATCTTTCAGATTTATACTTTGCGCTAAGAGTAGCCGCTTAAGACCGAGTTTAGAGTGCATAGCTTGGTACGGAACATACATTAAGAATCACAAAATGCCGCCAACGCCAGTACACATTTAATATGTAGTATAAAGCTACATGTTTCGATATCAAAGCACCATCATCAGGCTACGTATGGAGAATTTGTACAGGCAGGAAAATAAAATATGAGCTTACACACCTTGCGTGAGGTTTCACATTAACACTTTTATTGTTACAGTTACTAATAAAAACATTATTTATGCAATTGTACATTGTAATAAGAAAAAACGTATATGTAAGTAAGACCTTACGTGATATACCTATATGTAGTTTTATATTATATTCTCCTGCTAGTATACATGCTTAACACGTAGCGTAATGATGGTGCTTCGAGAGTGAAGCATGTAGCCTTGTACAATATATAAAATACATAGCTGCGTTGGCGGCGGCGTTTTGTTGTTACTAGATTGGGTATTTTTGTTATTACTCGAGTGGGTATTTTTGGCCTGAAAATCGGTGATTGTCCAGGATCATATTTATGCGGGTCAGCAAATGGTGGTTTGGGACTAATATTGGTTATAACAGCAGGTTACATTACGTAACGACATCCGAGATAATGTCACATATTTTTAGTGAAGGTGCAAAATTAAGTGAAAACTTTAGACCTGTTTCACAAAGGTCCTCTTGCCAAACCAAACTAGATCTTGTACAGGCCAAACACATGAAGCTGCCTTCCTTATAATGTCTAGACAACTCCTTTGCCGAAGCAACTCTTTCTTTATTTCTTTCTGTTCGTAGTGCTGTACGTCTGACGTGCTAAGCCCGAATCCTTTCACGTTGCCTTTCTTTATTGACACTTATTCTCATTGCGTTAATAGTTTCTTTCTAGTTCCTTAAAAGTAGCTCTGTTTCATCCTTTGTTATTTTAACCTTTTAAAGCCTAGCGGTAACTTTACGTACCACCAGGTTTAACATTGAAAAATTCTACGTGGTGCCCACATTGCGTTTATGTGTTTTGTACGGATCTCAGAACAAACAGCAACTTTTGCCTTATAAAACATTAAGAGACTGGTTTTTATAACTGAAGTGGAGAGTGTTTACAGCGCGGTACGCACTGAGTCCTTATCTAAAACAGATAGGCTTCGTCTTTAAAGGGTTCATTTTAGCCAATTACTAATTCTGACTGTTCTCGGTATAGGCCTACAATTGACATATAGGTATTTCAGCTCTATGCTATTTCAAGTATTGATGATATTTTCTATTACTTGGGGATAAAAGCGATGTTACTTTTAACAATAATTCCTTACGTTTTGTCTATAACTCAGATTACGTAAAATTTGCTGTGTCTGCGCTTGTTAGTTACTGTATTTGTTTATTGTGCTCTATTATTTATTGACGTTGCCAGTAGCTGCAACCGTCAGAGAGCCGAATTAGTGAATGATGAATCTAAAAATATGTGAGTCGCTTTACAACCTGCTTTGAGGGCAGACGTTTCCCCATTGAGGTCTGAAACATGAACCTCCAGAATAGGAAACCGCAGTGCTACTTGCTCTAAAGCAATATTTTCTCTAAAATAGTATGCCGAAATAGGCAAGCAGGCGATTAGACTGTATCACAAATCTACTGAGAAGGGATAGCTGAAATATACAGGGCTGCGTAAAATGTGTCTTTTTTTTTTAGACACGGTTTATTCCCGACAGAATTATTTTGTGATAGTGATAATGTACATTTTTTTCCACCAAACAGTCGCGTTTTGTGTATATGTAATAGCGTACAGTAGGCCGTCTTTTCTTTTACTTTCCCAAAGGCATTCTTATAAATATAGGCCTATTAGAATGCGATAGGACGATGTATATGCCTAGCAATAGTCGAGACAGACCGGCCTAAACACCTAACTCTGAATGTTACAATTATGCCATATCCATCCAGTGTAAGGAGACTTTTGTTAGCGTCTGCTCGTCACATTCAGGGTAAAATATACTCCGATATTTGGCCTTAAGTTAATTTGTTAAAAATTATTTTATATGTGTATGTGTAAGCTCGTTTTGAAATATGTAGTGCTTCTCTGAACCATTTGTAGCAAGGGTCCAACTGAATAGGTACTTTCTGGAAACATTTTGGACAGCAGCTGTTAATGAAGAACGATTAGACAAAAACCATTAAAATGAAGGCAGGTAAAGGTAAAGGTAAAGGGATCCCTATGCCGGCCATGAAGACCACAGGGGGAGTAGAGGTATAGCTCCACCCTTTCGTTAGCCTTGGCGCTAGAAGGGGGTGGGGTGGCTAGCTCCACGCCCCGGCCACTTTACCCCCGGAAAGACGGTACCCATTGTATAGGAGATTGTTTGGGTCCCAGGACCGGTCAAGACGGGTGCGGAAAATCTCGCCGCCACCGGGATTCGATCCCTGTACTGTCCAGCCGTAGCGAGTCGCTTGCCGGCTACTCTACGCAGTATTAGTATGAAGAAAATCACACATATGTAAGCCTTCGTAATAATATGTAAGGTAGTTGCTCTTACTTCTTAAACATCTCTTGAAGGAAGACGCTAGAAACGCTTGTTGTACAATGATGACGATGATAATGATGATGATGATAACAACAACAACCGTATTGGGCACTGCGCATATACTTCGGAAAGTACTAATGTAAGAGCATAAAACATTTACCGCAGGAAACAGCGGGACGTGTGCCATAAATTGTAACTACAGGTCTGCTTCAAAATTACATACAACTATCCTAGAAACATGGTTTGCTTCAGGTATATTGTAGTAAAAAAGAATAATAATAATACTTCGTAAAGCAAGAGTAGTTTAAAACATAGATTATTAAATCTGTAAACTTCAGGGGGGCGTAAAGGATTGTGGATACTAATTCATTTATTTAACATAAAATGGAGAATTAAGACGACAGTGTCTATACCTTCCATTCACCTGACACCATAGTCCTAGGCTGTTAGTACTTCATTTCTTTGCAGCATGTAAACGTACTCTGTAATGGAAAGGAATCACAGGCGACGGCATGAAGAGTACAGTGGAATTTGTGAATGTGACACAAGACACAACTTTAGTCTACAACCGACATCTGATAGGCTATAAGACTGTTCTATGCCTCTAGAAATATGTGTACAGGTAAAACCAAAGCAATCCCATTACAGGCCCGGACAGGCCCTTAGGGTTCCAGGAGGTTGAGGCTTCCAGATTTCAAGATAATCGGCACATGAAGGTGGCAAGATTGTCAACCCTACGCACCGGCCACCTTTACCCCCTAGGAAATATTTCTGGTACTCTTTTCTGTTAGAGGCTGAGTCGACCCCAGGGCCATAACGCGACCGGAAGGATTATGCCAATGAAAAATTCGAATGACACCATCGGGAATGGAACCCGCTAGAAATATGTGTTGTCAATAGAATTACAAAACCGAAAGTTAAGCAGTTTAATTTGCTAAGCGAATAAGCAGTAGGCCAAATGACAATTGTAGGCTTAGCAGCAGTTGGTTAAACACTGATAATGGACACTACAGACTGCGTTTTGTCACCTCGGCTTACAGGCGTGAGTAAATCCACAAACGTATGACAACGCGTGATCTATGTAAATTGAGTGCGAATTAGTGTTATTATTATTATTATTATTATTATTATTCACTCATTGAAATAGAACCTGCTTTAAAAAAATGTAATTTTTCAAGAAATTTGCAACAATAGTTGAACCCATAGGTTCCTTTTCTCTTTTAGAAGATCTCGGCATTCTATCCTAAATGTAGCCAGTTGAATCCACTCCATTTTCCCCCGGCCTTGTTCTTAAGATTCGTGTGTGTGTATGTAGGCGTTACTGACCTATGTAATTTGCAACGCCAGGCATATTATTTTATTTTTTAAATTTTGCACCTACTTCAGAGGTAAAATTATGTAGATATATATATATATACATACATATCTAGGCCTATACACCAAATTAGACATACACGTACACAGTGTCTCTGGCTACAGGGACACAGTTGACCTGGTAGTGGAACTGCAGACTCTGATGTCATAGGTCACTATTGACTCCAGAAACCTGTGTGGCAATTTACATAGCGAACAGATCTTGGGGTAATGTCGAAATTTAAGACGTTATCACGGACCGTAAATGAATAAGGCTTCCGTTATGGCAGTTTACGTATTCCGCTCCTTCCTGTTGTAACGTCCTGCCTGACTTCTAACAAAAAGTGTTTCTATCTAACAAATTTATTTAGGCTATATAATTCTGTAGAATTCTGATGATGGTGTAATATATTTGGGACAATTTACTTTATCGAATTTCTCAATCGTCAGGTGTTAAACATTTTTTTTTTTTCACGGGGCCTTGGACAAAGTCTACAAAGAGAATGTTTCCAACATTTATTTATAATTAGGGTACCAAATTTTTATGAAGCTCTAATTAGATGACGCCTTGCATGGATCTGTGCAGTGAAACAAATCCTTTGTCGGTATTTTCAAAACCTTCCTTCCCCTAAATGCAATTCAATAGCCACACGATAGACCTAACAGATACCTAAATTTATATTTTTTTGTTAATTTGCTTTATGTTAGCGAAGTGAAAGTCATTGTAAGCCCTTTATTGGTCTATATGAACGTCCTTATTACTCAAACGTAAGCGTTTCTGGTCCTATAAAGCAGGTTCACAGAAACAGTCTCTGGTTTGTGCATGTTTTGACAGAAAATAAACCTGTAAGTTGTGAGTGTGGATTGCTTTATGTCGTGACATACATAACAGTGAATTTGCGGTGCAGTTATTGTCTGCTAGTCCGTAACGCATTTTATTTTCGTGCAATTTTCGCATCACTATGATATATGGTAAGGTCTTACTTTATTTACAAAGTACATCCCTGCAGACTTGACTAATTATTTTGCATTTGCATAACGGATCGTTCTTAGGGCCGGTTCAGATATTTTCTAAAATAGAGCCTAACAGAAGCTGAAAACCTGAGAAACTCATCCCAAGAAATGTTGTTACAGAGCCAGTTAAGTAGCAGAACAGTGTGTTTGTCATGACAATAAAAGTTTCTGGTATTTATTTTACAGAAACAGCGACACGTGTCCGGTTCCTGACATTCAGCACATCACGGGGTAAGCTTAGACCTGCGTGGCTCTTTATTATTCTTTCATTTGTCTTGAAAAGTCTATAAATTTGAGCTCATTGGCCTATCAGATTGTACCAGATGAAAAGGTCGATAGACAATATTTGTACTGATGGAGGTTGAAGCAGACGGAATTTATTCATGCAGGCAAATTGAGCCTTAAATGCCTATTTGGGTGAATACACGTATTTGTCACGTGTAACAGACTAGGAATATTTTCATTTAGCATTCTTTTTAATAATTTGTTGTCTTATTTCAAACACCTAACCTGTTTTCGTTTGAGCTAATCATCGTTAGAGACAAGAAACGTGGTGATTTATATATTTCTTTGTAGGCGAAGACTTTAACACTACACGGGCGCAAGGGTTTCTTTTTCCTATTACGTTAAGGACGTCCTATAACCTAAGCTTATTCGTGTACCTTATTTTAGGGTGTTTCAAAGAAGACATCTGTCTCTAAGTCATAGCAATATCTGCATTTGCATCTTAAAGCTACCGCCGTTAACAGAAACTAAATCCTTGCCCATATTTCACGAAGTAAAATTTGAGCTTTGTTTGACGCAGAATTTACTTTAAACCGATAGAAAATACACCGGTAGACCTTGGGGCAGCAACCCTTTCCTCTCTCCCACCGCTAAGCAAATCTGTTTCCGGGATGTAGGGTACGTGCGGCTGACAGACTGACAGAGTTACAGACCTGCTTTGGTCGACGACTGGGGGTTGCATCCATGACCTCGCCGCAGCCAGCTGCGTCGTGGAGAGAGGTTCCTCCTTCAGACTTGTGACGGGGCCTCGCGGCTGGTGGTGATGATGATGGTGGTGGTGAAGCCCAGCCGCCGTGGCGGCGTCTTGGTGGTGGTGAAGGCCGAACATGAGACCGCCAGGACCGACACCACGAGTGGGACCTGGCGGCGGGTATAATTTGCGTCCCCACGCGGCCGCGACAGGATCCAACTCCACGGGGGGCGGGGCTGCCGCCGCCGCTGCCGCCGCTGTGGCCGGCAACGACAGCGCTGGCCACGGGGACGCCGTGGCCCCCACGTATCCGCGATCGCCGCACGTGAAGTCCTCGGACCGCGTCTTGTGGGATTTTATTTACAACGTGTGTAAGCCTGTCTTCGGGTTTGTGGCCACGCAGGAAGCTGCTGTTTGGAGATGTTTACTCAGCGTGTGCAAACATGGAACACGTAGCAGATGGCGATGTATGTCCAGGCATGTGATTCGTTAGCTAATGTTCTCTACACTTCCCTTGATGGAAAGAAAAATTAACGCTTCACGAAAGCAGACGTATCAGATGTCTGTCAGTGTGCTGCAATATATCAGCACTATCGTCACGGAATATAACACGCCTGCACACCGTACGTGCTAGAACTGGCAACTGTCACTGAAGCACTCGGGTACAACCACCACGCGGCAGCAAGTCACAAGGCTCCGTTTCGCGCCGCCCGTCGTGCTGGACAACACTGAACAGTCGGGTAACTCCGTCTACCAGGAGATAACCATCGAATGCTTGCGACTACGACCAGACAATTTGATGGTTTGCCAACCTCACGAGGGTGGAACTATTGAGAGGTTTCAGGGGTGGGGTAAGGATAGGGCGCGGGGTTTGTTGGGTTGGAGGTAGTGGCGGTGGATTTGTTGCTCACAAATATTGTTCGTATTCAGGCGCGAGAGTTTCTCCCTCAGGGTAGTTACTACCCTCTTCCTCCACCCCCTTACGTGGCGTGCCACTCCCCCCGGAGACATATAAAGCTCCAAGGGAGAGAGACTCTCTGGCACTGAGCCACTGCAAGTGTGGCTCTGCTATGGTACCCAGGCGCCCAAAATGAAGACAGTGGGTGGAGGGAACTCGGAAAAGCTTGAAACAGGAGGATCACAGCAAGTCGGACCACGCCCTCAGAAGGTGTCACCACCAATCACAAGGGAGCCGCACGATTCACACCAACCAATGAATGATGAGTGACGTCATCGCGAGGACAGCCCCACGGTGTCATAGCATTATCATCTGTTTTCTCTGGAGGAGAGGGGATGGAATTGTTCGGGTAGGAGAGGGGGTAGGGGAAGGGGGACGACGAGCGCAGGACGCGCTGAGATGAGGGGTTCCAACACTGCTCTGTAGCAACGCAGCGTCCAGAGTACCGGTGGTGGTCTCTAGTGGCAGAGGTAGGGAATTCATGCTCGCCTCGGCGATGATCCCCGCGGCAAGACGCGCGACGGATGCAGACCGCAGGCCACTAGGGGCACTGACCATTGAAATTGTAATGGAACACTAGTTCGTGTAAATCAATCGATAAAATGGGAAATGCCTCTCAGATTCTATTATGGATGGCTGATCTCGGGTCCACAAATGGTTACTGTGGAAACATCCCCGCTGGGTAAAACAGCTAGAGCGTTAAGCTGGTTTTCATCTACAGCTGAGGTTTCAAATAAATGGACATTCACCCCACGACACCCTATTGTGTCAGAATAAAACCAACAGGGCAAAGTGTAACTGACTTTCCCCATTATTGTCCTAATTAAGAAAGTACGCTTAAGAGAAACACTAATTTACACGTCAGTACGTCTGTAAGGGAATGTAGATATTTGTCAACGGCAAGCTTATTGCATCCTTCCTGCAACTACTTTTGCTTTTACAAACGTAGAAACTGGTTTCTTAAAGTATTTCTGTATTTTATTTTGCCGACCTAAGAAACTGATTAACCACGCCGAACTCTCCGAAATGTCTTCGGTGATTTCAACAAATCCAAAAGGTTATGACGATGGTGTATAATATTGTGGTGATGGGTCTATGTACTTTATCCATCGTCCGAACAGTAATATATTTTAATATAATATGTTTAATATGTTTAAATATATTTTACTCTTCGAACGGTGGATAAAGTCCATAAACCCATCGCCACACAATGGTTTTAACAAGTTTTAACAGAGTTTGTTAACTGCACAGATCAAGCTGAAAATGTCACTGTCACTTGTAAACTGTAATATCCGGACCGACAATTGAAGTCTGGATTCTCCGAACAGGAAGAAGAAGAGTTAACCAGCGGTCAGGTCTGTTATGGAACCAGTAATGGTTCATCTTCACTGTAAAGTTACTACGCCAGGTTAACTCCTTTAAATTCTCTAAATTGTTGTGACTGTTTTATGCCTAACTCGCGACCACGTAGGGTACTAACAGAAGTATTTCTAAAAAACGCCACGTAAAAATGGCAGGTGGGTAATTTACAAAAAGTCACGTGGTTTGTAGGCCGCACTAACCATCTGAAGCCTGAAAAAATTAGCTAAATTTTTCTATCCAGTGTTCCTTAATTTCTGAAGGAACATTGCTTTTCGGAAAGTTCTCTGGTTTCGCGCGTTTTCCCCTCTGGTGAGAATAGGATGTAGATAAGGATGAATGTGGAGTATTGTTGAAATGCCTCTGACGGGGAAAACCTTTCCCAGTGCCACTTTGCACACAACGCTCTCATGGAATCGCCAGGTTTCGAACCCGGAATTCCGCCTTGAGATGCCGCGACTAACCGCCTGAGCCATTGCATGGCCATTTGACGCCTCACCTTCTTCTAACATTGATAGAAAAATTCGGTTCCTACCTCACCGAAAACAGATTGTCTCTGTCTTGCGGAAAGCAAGCAGTTACTCCTGTCGGTTATAATGTAAGGACATACAAGACTTTCTGTGGTAACGGCATAGCCTAATTACAGTTGTGTGAATCTTTGGACACAGACATGGTAAATGTATACAGTATATACGTAAAAGACGCGTGGCTTAGTTGGTTGAGGAACTGCGCTACAAGCCGGCAGGTCGCGGGTTCGATTCCCGATGGTGTCATTGGAATTTTTCATTGGTGTAATCTTTCCGGCCGCACTATGACCCTGGGGTCGACTCAGCCTCTAACAGAAATGAGTACCAGGAATATTTTCTGGGGCGTAAAGGCGGCCGGTGCGTAGGGCTGACAACCTTACCACCTTCATGTGCCGATTGTCTATAAATCTGGGAGCCTCAACCTCCTGGAACCCTCAGGGCCTGTCCAGGCCTCTAACAGGATGGCTTTACCTTTGTATAGGTAAGAGACAAATACCGTGGTGTAGCTACCACTGGACTTTAAATGATTAAGCAAGTTTATTGGCCTATATAGGTCTACCCGCCTGAAGAAATGAACGGGTCCAATATTACAGTGGCGCAGTAATTCACACTTGCACGACCTTTTCGGAATGCGGCACATCCCTTGGAAGACCTGCATTTCGTCTTGGGCCTAGATGGCAGGATAACATTAAAATAAATCCGTGAAATTCGTTATGCGTTATTTATTCCCTTCCGATACGCACCTACTCCGTCCAGAACCTGGACATGAGTTTCAGCAACACAAAGCAGCATATTCACAGGACCTACATAGGCCATTAGATATACTGGCTACCAAATAATGGCAGAAATGATGCGACAGTTATGCGAAATTAAACTTTGCCTTACAGTAACTAAGTTACATGTCATGATTCCCGTTTATCATTTACTTGTATCTTACTGCTTGTTCCTTGCTCAAAGTGCACGTGTTATGTACATAACAGAGCTGTCGGTCTGCACGCCATGTCTAAAACGTTTTACCGACAAAATTGCTCAGTATCAACAATACTTGCAGCAGACTAGCGCCTGCTTGTAGCCGAGTGACGTTATTTGCAGTTTTATTTCGGTGACATTAGGCCGGTTAAACTCTAAGCCAACACAAAGCTTATATAAACCTTTGCTAATTTTAACTTATAGTGAAAGGCTGATCATACAAACCATGCATAAGCGTCAAGTGACATAAATCAGGCTACAGGCCTATAGCTGCTGGCCACATAAACTGTACAAAAGCTGAGTCCATGAACATCTATGCCTACATTTCTGTTGGACATATTTTTCGAAGAGCTGCAGCATTTATTAGACTGTAATCCGGGTTAGCTCAGCCAGCAGAGAGACTATGTGTGATCTCAAAACCGAAGTTCTATGTTGGCAAAAGCAACTTGTCTTTGCAACCGCATAGAGACAGGATATTTTTCCAGCACATGCTTCCCTTGGGTTAAGCCGACCGGAGTGTGAAGTTGACTACGCACCTCCATTTGTCTACATTAACCCTTTAAAGACGAACCCTGTCTGTTTTATATAAGGACTCAGTGCGTACCGCGCTGTAAACACTCTCCACTTCGGTTATAAAAACCAGTCTCTTGATGTTTTATAAGGCAAAAGTTGCTGTTTGTTCTGAGATCCGTACAAAACACATAAACGCAATGTGGTCACAACGTAGAATTTTTTAATGTTAAACCTGGTCGTATGTAAAGTTACCGCTAGGCTTTAAAAGGTTAATAATACGTGGAGCACTACCTTCACGCCAAAGTAATGCCTACCTTTTCATACTGTGATCCCCGGGCAACGTTACAGTTTATCTTCTTTTGCTTATTGGACGTAATACAAGTAGATTCCACAAGGAAACATAATGCGGGTCGCACACTTCTACGCAACGCAGTAGATCTCCCTGTAAGATTTTCTACACTGTTAGCAATAGAATCAGGCCTGCTGTGTCCAACTCAATGGACGAGTGACTGTGAGGACACGGGTTTAATCCCTAACAAGTCATGTGTTATTTGTGGTAGACAAAGTAAAGCTGGGACAGGTCTTTTTCCGAGTACTTTGCTTTTCCCTTGTAAGTATCATTCAACCAAAGCTCCATATTCATTTACTTGTTTGTCACCGACGCTATATGCTGCAATATTTACAATGACATACTTGAATAACAGAATTTAAATGAAGCAGCTTATTTCTGCATAACCCCATGTTCGTCCGGCTTGTCAAGAATGACCATCCTTCTGTAGAATCCGAAGGTTCATAGCCATATTCACAAAAGCCAAAGGTTCTTATCATGTTCCAGACGTAACCAGCCCAAATCGTCACATTGTATTACTTTAGATCTCTTTTCTTATCATGTTCCAGACGTAACCAGTCCAAATCGTCACATCGTATTACTTTAGATCCCTTTCTTATCATGTTCCAGACGTAACCAGCCCAAATCGTCACATCGTATTACTTTAGATCTCTTTTCTTATCATGTTCCAGACGTAACCAGCCCAAATCGTCACATTGTATTACTTTAGATCTCTTTTCTTATCATGTTCCAGACGTAACCAGCCCAAATCGTCACATTGTATTACTTTAGACCCGTTTTCATATATTCCATGTCATCACGTGGGTTTGCTTCACATCAGGTTTCCTGACAAGAAATTCGTATCCATTTTTTTTTTCTTCCGCGCGCTCCAAATTCCGTGCGTTGCAATTTTCTCCCTTACGGTACTTTGTTTCTCCTACATCCGAACATGCGAATTGTCCTCGGTACCCTTCACTTTCACCCTTTGTCTAAAATACCGTGTTTCACACCCGTACATAACAATACCGCCAAAAATTAACGCTTGATTATCTCTAATACGTATATTCAGTGTGTACTTCAGCAGGCGATAGGCTTCGCTACGTCTAGAGGAAGATAAAAAACGATTCAAAAAGGAGCATTTGACAGATATGACGTGTAACACCAAACTAGAACTAAGCTCAGGTTTCTCATTACGACGCACGCGGACGTCGGTTGGCCGCAAGACTTGGGGTAACGCGCCGAGGGTGCGAGCGTCCTTACCCCGCGATGCGATGTTATCTTCCGTATTACGTGCCATCTTCATGCCTCGCCATTACTTTAATGAATCATATTCATTAGTCGAAAAAGCGTAGCGACAACAGCTGATATATTCACTTTTCCACTCTGTATTATTCCCTTGTGCAGGGCCTAGACAATTAAAGCTTTCGACGGCAAAGGAGTGTCTTTATGTAGAACTAACCCAGCTACACAGTTATTTGTCCTTTCTGATAAATGTAGCCTTCCGATAGTGAGTTAGATAAGGAAGATGGTCGAATATAATCATCAGCGACATCAGCAATTCGTATGTAGATACAAATGAAATGGGACTCATACTAAAGGCAATGAAGAAGTAACGACGTCAACAGTCATTCACCGCTTCTCAAATGTTCCATTCTGTGTGATCTTATGAAAACACGCTCCTACATTCTACGAGGGATTGGTTGTGTTATAGTTACTACCACATTTCTGTATCTATTGTTTTATTTTTATGTTCGTACCACATTACAGAGCGGACCTACTGCACATCCCTATCAGCGAGGGTCAACCCATGTCCCTAGGGCCCATGGTCTTGTACGGTTGCTATTAAGAAGTACTCCTCAGTTGTGTGTTTGCATGTGTCGGCGTGCAAACTGCTTCTGCTTCATATTCTGTAATCCAAAGTATAGTAACGAGACTGCGTCTCCTTGACACACATAACGCGTATGTTCATACTCGTCGTCGTCGTCTTTGTCATAGGCGTAACTTGGGGGGGGGGAGCAAATGCCCCCCCCCAATATGTTTTCAACCTAGGAATAGTTTATTTGGCTACTGAATTGAATAACGGCAAATAAAAAATAGAAAAAAAAGGAAAATTAAAAACTTGCGTCTTTGGGACCAATTTTCCCCTATTTCAAATTTGACTCCTTTGTAAAATAAAGTTCCTAATACTCATGGTCAGTTTCCCCCCCCCCCCATAATTATTAGCCAAGTTACGCATATGGTCGTCGTCGTTGTCGTCGTTGTTGTTGTTGCTGTTGTTGTTGTTGCTGCTGTTGTTGTTTAGGATTATATTATCGCGCCGCGCATAAAATTGTAGTGGACACAATCTAAGAAATGTAGAATTCTTGGTGGAAGCTAGAAAGCAAATGATGATCCGCGAATTCAAAGCGTTCCTGAAGTTTATGGAGAGAAACGAACGAGAGTTTGTTATACTAATTAGTACCAATTTTCTTATGAAGGGGCCGAAATATAGTGCTACATCTTAGGCACAATTTACACGTAAATAGAGCGGTATACAGGCCGGGCCCATATATATTACGTACTTTGTTCTTTAATTGTGCAAATTTCCCGTCAAAAATAGGCTGCAAGACACGATGGCACATAAAATAAAAACTCGGAAGCAACAGAAGGCTTTAGAAAGCATAACTCTCGATTGTTGTTGATGTGTTAAAACGAGCTGTAAGACAGAACGCAAGAGGAAAGGAAAGTCAAGAAACAAGTACAGTAGAGTCAGAGAAAGACTGACGAATAACTGCAAATACTTGATAATTAGCAATTTCCTCTGGGCAACAGCAGCAGTCCTAAACGTCCCTCTTAAGACTATAGTGTGTAACTTAACATCGGTCTAAGAGTGTAGCCTATTGTTTTAAATTTCTGACTAATTTTAATATCAGTATCTTCTTTTAAACTGAAGCATCATTTTATACAATGTATCTTAGTCCTCACTAATTACATCGCCTGTTTCTCCCCCCTTCCCTTCATGATTCCTCCCCAGCAGTCTCACATACAGATCCCCCACACCCACTTTAATTTCCACTTCGCCCCCCACAAGAAGCATTTAACTCCACTATCTCCATGCCAACTCATTCTGAAAAGCCTTTTATTTGAGAAAATCTTTTCTCTGTAAGCTTCTTAAAGACTTGCTCTCCGGTAGGCCTATAGTGGGTTTTAAAAATTTTGCTCCCGATTTCTAGCAGTTCTGTGACTACTTCTGCTATAGCAAAACGCAGAATGGTGCAAGGTGGAGACAAAACGCCGATCTCATTTTAGCTTGTAGGCTAAGAATTTGTGGAACGCTGCATCTGGTGTCTTGTAGGCTAATAAGAGTCTGGCATTGCTGAGGTAATGATGTCAGTAGGCCTAAAATGATAGAGATTTAAAAGTTTTATTACCCTTCAGAAGAACAGGCCTCCTTGTTTGTTAATTACATTTATTCAGGGTTATTAATTTATTCGACACTATGCATTACTTTCCACTCAGGTCATTTCGCGTGACACCAGGCAGCGCCGCTCTCGCCGCTGTTCCGTTTTCCTCTTAAGACAACGTCCACGCCTTTGAGCTCACGTTACCTTTATTATTATTACCTTATTACTCACCACATTTGAAGAAGGCGGTGGGAATATTTGACTTCGGCTAGCAGTCGGGCGTCACATGTAAAAACAACGTGTTCGTTGCACGTCAGAGTTCTAATTGGTGAACGAGCCAATGGGAAGTGACTAGCGGCAGTTGTCAGATAAAATAATATGTCTATATTTTCAATAACCACTGCGTTGGACTTGCTTTCTGTCACTAAATACTTCCACGGAAGAGAATTCTTCGGAAGATGGCTAGTCACTTAGCTGACTAAAATAGGCATATGTACTTATGCCCTGCCTTTTAAGAAATGTGATACTTCGATAGCTGGCTGAAAGGAATCCGCTACTGAATTTCGGACGAGGAATCGGAATTCTGGGTCTTACTATAGAGTTTTTCGTACGCTCAGTAGTTCACCCGGCTTCTTTTTTTTCCCCCCTCTCCTCTTCTACATTTCTTATCAATCGTTACCAGCTACTTTCACTGGTATACTTTTTATCTGCTCGTTGCTCTACATGGAGAGGGTCTGAACTAATTACAATTACGGGCTGAAATTTACATCCCGGGGTCACAGCGTGAAGTATTAGATTTATGTACGCGGTTATACGAAGCTAGAGCAGCAACTGCGCGGGAAAGTATTACCCTCGTTTCAGGGGGAGGAAGCTTACAGGAAAAAAAAAGCTGTGACTGTACGACCACTCCAGCATGGCATATCAAGGATTGCTAATTCGTTTTAGTTGCGGCTAATTTACTTTTCTCCTACCCTCACGCCCCCTTCATGTAGACTGGAATTTTTGTCTTTTGCGTGTTTTTATGTGCAGTGTACACAGTTTATAGTTCGGATACATGTCGCATGGAGTAGCGCCTTGTCTCGCTCTTGATTTGTTTTAATTAACGACGTACAATTTTGTTCAGAGATAAAGTTCATTTTGTGTTCGTGAACCAGCATAATATTTTTCGAGTAATGATGAGACATAGAAGGTAACACATCGGTTCCGTACTGCTTTGAATAATAGCTAATCTTTTCAGGAGTAGTTGATTTGGCCTGATTATTTGTTTGAATATTTTTTGCTTGAATATTATTTATTAATTTTTATATATTATATATAATTATTTATAATATAATGTATTTATATATATTATTGTATATTATATATTACTTATTCTTTCGTCCGTTAAAACAATAATCATTTGCGTTTTTTAAAAATTATCGTCCGCTTTTTTCCTCCTATCCTTCTGCTTATTTTTCTGCAGCTTCGTCTGCTTCTCCTCTTCCTGCTCATCTTTATTCTCGTCCAGCTGTTACAGTCTATTGCCATTCAGACCAAATTCAGAAAATTTGGTAGGCCTTAATGTTTAAGGTAAGTCCAATTTGGACTATCGCTGGGGGATAACCGTCTCGCCGGGAAGCCTTATTTTTTGTAGAGCACAAAAAAGTAAGAAACTTGAACATTCACTCTTGTTCAAAATTGGGTTCGAAAAGATCCCGCTGTCCAGTGTTCGAGCATTTGACCAATACATGGTAACTGTTGACCGCTTGTATACTTCTAGCAAATGCAGAAGTTCAAGGTCTAACTCGTATTTTTGAGACAAGGCCCAATCTTTTGGTTGTCATTTCTATGTAGCTTTACTACTCGCCTGAAGTCACAAAATCTGCTGCTCTTTCTTTCTTTCTTTCTTTCTTTCTTTCTTTCTTTCTTTCTTTCTTTCTTCCTTCCTTTCTTCCTTTCTTTATCTGCAGTTGCGCGTAATATCTTCAGTTCTACTTTGGGATTTTTTCGCAAAAATTGTCCCATGTAATTTTTATTAAATAAACTGTTGATGACACGTTTGACTAATTTGTTGATGGAAAGGAGTATATAAAAGTAGGAACAGTACCTCTGACCCTGTTGGACCGCATTTATTGTGACCCCCTTCCTGTTTCTTGTGTTTGTTTTCAGTATAAGCATAAAATAACGTAAGCCTACGTGAGAATATAATTAAATGCAGGGCCTGATTGTACGGGTGTGGAACTTGGTTTCTCCACTCTAAGGATAGGCTTACGTATGTAGGCTCTTTGAAAATGAGTTGCTGACTATTACAGCCTTTGAATCCCATAATGAGGAAGTGACAGTAAGAACGTATTATTAGGACGATGAAATTAAAAGACATTGGTACTTTCAGAACATGTAGCATGCATGGAAGAGACGTGGAGAAAGTATTAATTGGTAAATACGTGGGGAACTGAGTGCTTGCAGGCTCAGAGCTTATGTGATATCCATGCACCTGACCGACAGCACACTGGGGCCTATGGATAGGGTAAATGTAAATTTTGAAATACATTTTGCCCCAAGCATCTGCACTTTACGTTTCTACCGATCCCCTCACCCTGATTACCCCACAGAATTTTTCTGTATGCAGCGGCAGAGAGAAAATTCCTTGTTGTAATCGGAAATTGAATCGACATGGCGCATCCCATAAACTGTCCCTTGCTGAGTGAGCTACACCTTCTGTTTCAATTGGCGGTACCGTTACGCCAAGGGGGCCGCGGTGGCTCACTTGGTTTAGGCACTGCGCTACAAACCGGAAGGGCGCGGGTTCGATTCCCGATGGTTTCATTAGAATTTTTCATTGACATAATCCTTTCGGTCGCACTATGGCCCTGGGGTCGACACAGCCTCTAACAGAAATGAGTACCAGGAATATTTCCTGGGGGGGTAAAGGCGGCCGGTGCGTAGGGTTGACAACCTTACCACCTTCAAGTGCCGGTTGTCTATAAATCTAGGAGCCTCAACCTCCTGGAACCCTCAGGGCCTGTCCAGGCCTGTAACGGGATTCCTTTTTTTTAGTTACCCTTACGCCAAACAATAAGGAATCGCTCCTAAATGAATATCAGTGTGCTTTTAAAAGCTAGGGACTGGGTCACCTTCTGATGCTCCTCAGAGATGAAGCTCTGGTCTTGGGTTAGAGATAGTCTACGCAAACAGCTCGATCTTAACATATTCCCTCGATACACAGAGATATTTACAATATCCGAAACCCTGGCCATCATTTCATACTCATCCTTCTATCCTTTCCATGCCACAACAGCAGCAAGGAGCTGGAAGCTACGCGTAGGCCTATGTTGTTTCTAGTAGGAGTAGAATAATCAGGGTTTGCTGAGGCGGCGGCTGGAGAGTGCTAGGTCCTGTTGAGATTTTCCAAACTCCCCAACCTACTTGCTCAATCCATCACTATATATATACGAGCCTCAGCTCCAGTCTCCCTGAGTTTTATATAGAGAGGGGTGGGTGCGCTATGAGAAGGGAGGGTGGGACTGGGTAGAAGTGAGGAACAGTGCTTTAGCGTTTACATGTTCCCTTGTCTTCTATCGGACTCTGATACAACACACTGTAAGGTACTGGCCTTCAAGTTAGCAAGTTCTTACAAGTACCAGACAGTGCTCTTCACAGGTCGCACATAACGGGATCCTGAAACTGAAAGTCTGTAGCATCAAAACTGCCTACTGAAGTGCACAAAATTACAGTGTGACTTTCTCTTTTATGTGGTTGCGAACATGGCCTGTCGTTGCAGGAAGTGAAGGGATTTTTACGAAACAAGGGTAAGGGAGAATATTTGGGCGCCACTGTTCAGACTTCTCCTGTTCTCTCTGTTAGTCAAATTATTATGCAGTTGAATCTTTTTTCGTTTCAACTGACATTATGCGAATCATTTTCTAGACCTATTATCATTATCATCATCATCATCATCATCATCACATTTATGTTAAGTATTTATAATTATATACCTGAACAGAGCAATCTTCCTAGGGTAGAATATACACTGTTGCAGCTATCCTGTAGTTACAATTTATGGTACGTGTAACGTTAGTCCCCATGTTGACTGTTTTGTACTTTTACATTGATGTGTGCTGTGCCCAGTATAGCTGTTTTCTGCAGTTCCTTGATATCGTGCTTTCCCGGTATGCTGCTCAAGTATTTTCTTAAGGATTTTGAAATGGTTCCAGTTGCTCCTATTATTACTGGTGTCACCTTTGTATTTACATTCCACATGCGCTGTATTTCTATTATAACGTCTTTATATTTTAGAATGTTCTCGGCTTCTTTCTCTATCACATTTCTGTCTCCCGGAATTGCTACATCAATTAGCATACATGTTCCTTTTTCATTATTCCGGATTATGATGTCTGGTTTATTGTTGGGGAGGGTTCTGTCAGTTTGCACTTGTTGATTCCATAACGATTTCGGTACACGTTCATACCGGAGTTCACTGTCTAATTTTACCCCCAGTTCCTTACATATGTTGAAGTGCAGTCGAGCGCACACTCTAGCATGTCGCTTGATGTATTGTTCTTTTTCCAGTATTGGGCACGCTGACATAATGTGGTCTGCTGTCTCCTCAAATTGGTGACATAATCTGCATTTGCTATCTTCTTCTGTTTGCAATATTTTTGTTGAATCATCATCATCATATTATTATTATTATTATTATTATCATCATCATCATTATTACTACTACTACTATTATTATGTTTCATGTGACAGGCCATTTGCCCCTGGTACTGCTCGTCTCGAACCAGCGGTGTCCCAACCGCTCAGGCATCAAGTGTCGGACTACAGTACTTTTCTTATTATCTGTGATGTTCCAAGTATAGCTAGCTATATTTTGTAGAGAATCTACTTAATGTTTTCCTACTGTGATTTCCAAATTTTCTTTGAAACTTTTGTTGTTTTTCCGGTGCTTCCAGTTGTTACCGGTATGAGCATGCATATTCTGTTCCAAATTCGCTGTGTCTCAGTACATAATGTCTTTTATTTAATTTCTTTTCTGCTTCCCTTTGCGTGACATTCCTGTCCGCTGTTATTGCCACGTCTGTTAGTACACGTGTTGTTTTTTTTCAGTTATTATATCTGGCCTATTTGCTGGAATTTCTTTATCTGTGTGTACTCCTTGATTCCGTAACACTCTTTAACATCTTCATGTTGATATACTGACGTGTGTTTGTGTGTGTGTGTGTGTGTGTGTGTGTGTGCGCGCGCGCGCGCGCGCGCTCCATGTTTTGTCACTTCAATGCCTACTGCTTATTACACTGAATAATGTAAACGTGCACCAACTCCCTCGTGTCTCATTAAGTACTTATTCGTCGCCAAATTGTGGCATCCTGAAGTTAGGTGGTCAGTAGTTTCGCCATGTTTTTTTATGTAACAAGCATTTACTGCTAATTCTCCTTTCAAAATTTTATTTTCAAAAGGGGTTTTCTAAATGCTTGATATTGATCTGCCACTATTGTGCTCTATTTTTCGCCTATCAATATGATCGCTCCTTGTCCACCAATTTTTCGTCTAATTTACGTGGGAATTGTCCGTGTATCCTTTTCCTCTGCCATTTCCTTTTGTCTTCTCTGTTATTATGTCCCTTATTTGTCTTCTTTGTCTCTGTAATTCTCTCTTGACGTTTGTAGCTATCTCAAATATTGCTGAATCTTTGTTATGGCGGTGCGTTGTAACAATTAGTAACAGTGAATCTTCCTTACTGTCCTCACAGTCCGTCAGTTTTGTTATTATTATCATCATCATCATCATTATCATCATCATCAACATCATCATCATCTCCTTTATGCAGGGTATTCGCACTTATATACCTGAAACAAACCATGTTTCTAGGGTATACAGTGTCCCAGCTATTCTGCGCGTACTGTTAATGGTGCATATAGCACTGTCTTCACTATTAAACTCTTTAGTGCTTCTATATTAGCACTTTCCGCAGTGTGTGTGCTGTGCCCAATACAGCTGTTTTCTGTAGTTCCTTGATATCGTGCTTTCCTGTTATGCTGCTCAAGTGTTTTCTGAAGGATTTTGAAATCGTTCCATTTCAGCCTATTATTATTATTATTATTATTACTATTATTAGTATTATTTCCCTTATTTTGCCATTATGTACACAGTCTATTGGGGAAATAATGTCTTTTTGTCTGTCCATCTGTCTGTGCACATGGAGTTATTGTACTTACTTGTTAGTCACTGTGGTTATGCAATGATAATGGATTGCAATCTTAGATATATTTGGGAACTGATTACTACTGACTCCTATGGCAGAATGTCGCATTATCGATGTTATAATGATTGTTAAGACGATGAATTTCAATCGATATCGGGAACGGGAATCAGAAGTATCGAGACTGGAACTTGTTCACACAGGACCGTGTCTGTCTCAAGATATGAGACCGTTCGTACGCTATTCAGCTGGACAAATTCTGCAGAAGGAAATATGAGGCAGCTGAAGTCTGCTGCAGTGCGCTGTGTGTGTGTTTATAGACATTTAGTGCCGCAGCATCTCACTGTCAGTCAGATGTCTGCCACTTCAGTGAACTGGCGAATATTAAAATCTTTTATTTAAGGAAAGAATGAGCTAAGCGAAGCAAAACCAATATAATGTCGTCACAGATGGCACTTTTTTTTCCTTCTAAAATATAAACTGTAGAAAATCATAAAAATGAGAAGCCCTTAGCAAATACCATTTCGTTATAACCCCTCTTTTTCTCATCCACTTTCACGCACTGCCATTCCCCTGTCCCTTCCTAAGCAACTCTACAGCATGCCGTCGCAATGCCTGTATTTAAGAACTGCTTAGTGAGAGTAAAAAATGAACGCGTTCCGGCTGTGCGATATATCCGAAAGCATTTTCATCTGAGGCCTTTGATCTTATGGGATGTTACCCTTCGTACTTTGGTAGTTGTTTACCGACGTTTCGGCATAACCTGTCCATCCCATCTTGAAAGCTCAAGCAGATCAGGAAATTGGTACCATCTCCTAAGGTCCTGCAAAACAATAATTGTTCCCGGACTGCTAGACCTGTGAAGGTAAGCCCGATACGTCGGTAAACAGTTACCAGAGTATGCTGCGTAACATCCCGGGAGGGCAAATGCTTTTACTACGCGGTGGCAGAAGTTTGAAATCTCGCATTTCTGTCAATGAAAATGTATTTTGATAAAATTTGGTACGTAAGGGTTACAACAAAATTTGTTGGACAAGTGCTTTTGTTATGATTTTATGCTTGTAAGCAAAATGGGACACCTCGGACAAGATTGCTGCTTCCTGTCCAACTTTGCGGAATTTCCTAATGACGCTATGGTAACCAAGTGTCTTAGCTCTGATTGTTTCGCGTAATTCTAATTTCTTGAATTCCATAAGTGCTGCAGTTAGTTTTAAGGTCCCCCTTTCAAAACCACATACACATGCTCTTATTTAAACATATTCTTACGTATTAGTTTTACAATTTTACCACTGTTAATTCTCTCAGGCAGCTTTATGTTCGTACCAGTACAGAATGTGATCCTGTTTTACTCCAGGTTATAACGCACTATTGAATTTGGGCATGATTCAAAAAGGTGCAAATTACGTTCGAGACTTACGCGCCTTAAAAGACAACAGAAATTCAAAAAGCAAATAACCTAAGTATTCTTGTCATTCCTTTATACCTAAATACGCTGGTAGGAGATAGATAGATTTATTTAAACTTTAACCCTTAAACTTAAGATAGAACTAGTAAACATATTTGTTTTCAGTCACTTTATTCCATTTCTTAGTAAAATGATACGTATTAGCCTCGATGTTATGTAAACGCGATGTCTAACTTGGCGGGCATTCTATATAAAAATTCTGGGACATTATGTCTCTCAGGAAGAGATAATAGCCAGAACCGTAGTTTCGCCCCCATCCGTTAAGACGTGCAGAGCAGTGGGAATAGGTAGAGATTATTTTTATGTGGGTCTATCATACGTAAAATATAAAAAGATGCCGGAGCTTGTATGTATATACAGAGAGAGAGATAATATAGCTGTGTTTCTTTCCGCCGGGGTATCGACTGGTGCTAATGGGGAAATATCACCAGAGCGTCAATCCTCGTTTATTCAGATCTGTGGGCCGGATTTCCCTTCCCCCCTCCCTACCTCCGCACCACCTCTCAGGAGACGCAACTAACGATCTCTTCCTTTGCCATCATAAAACCATAGCTCTTCTGTCCAAACGGAAGGCTTGTTTCCAATGTCGCAACTTCTTTCGTGTCCACACCATGACTGCAATTACCATTCCTTGTTTGTTGAGTAAGGTAGCTCAGTTGCAGGCACAGTTCGTGTCTGAGCTCTGCAGGCCTGTTTGCCACGCATTTCCCCAGCTTCTGCACCCGCAATACTGAGTCCCGATCTGTACCCTAATTTTTACATTAACTGAAATTTAAGTTCAAGATATATATATAAGAAAAGACAGACGTTTCTTCTTAGTCCTTTGAAGAAAGAAACTCGTAAATTCTATAGGAAATTCCATTGTTACTTCAAGGGGGTAAAAAACTCTTGTCTCCTCAGCAAAGACCACTCTGTTGATGCTGTTTAGACAAATGATTGGCGTTGGTTGTGGGAATAGTTCGAGATATATAGGCGCATTCACTGGGGGGGGGGGGGGGATGCAAAGTTTTAAGCGTTACAGTAAGTGAAACCTGTAATTACAGCTGAAATTTAGACGGTGTACATAAAAATCACTGTATTATTTGCCTGTGGCTCAATGAGTATAGTGACAGGTCCACGGATGGGCGACTTATTTTCGATTTCCTGCGAGATATTAGGATGTTTTCTTGTTCACCAAAACAATACCGGTTTTCGAACTTAACCAGACGCTCGCTCAAAGTATAAACACGCCTACCAAGCGCTCTTTTCCCCGAAGTTACGTGCCTGGAGTGTGAAGCTGCAGATTTCAACGCTACATGAGCAACTATCAACTTTCAGTAAACGGTTTCAGTCTTACTTTATTACGTAAAAAAGACAGGCTTAATTGTGTATAAATGTTTATTTTGAATTCCAAACTGAAAGTCCTCTCCCATGGCTAAAAACCTAGCATAAAGTTCAACAAAAAACTGTGCAACAAAAAAAAGTTGTGTCAAGTTCCTTCATGAGGACGCAGCCATTGACGTCGTGGTCTCCGGGTGCGTAGGCCTGAGAGGAATAATGTGGCGAGGTAAACAGTATAAGTCCTCATTCTTTTGTTCGTTCGCCTCATAAAAACCTTATGGCTTTCTGCCTTCCTTACCGCATAGAAAATAATATCAAAAGCCATAACTCTGATTTTCTTTTTTGTTGTAAGTACCTCTTATGTGTAAACTATGAATTGCGATCAAATGACAACCCCGCCAGGTATCCTTAGTACAGTCTTTCTTCTGACATTTATGTTGGAAGAGATGAACTGAAATACTGCCCCGAGAAAACGCGTCATATTTGTTTCTTATATTAGTGCAGGCAGTCCTTAGGCACAGACATTAATGCGTTACGGAGGGACATTTCTAACTGGAAAACTACAATGTACCTACAGCGTTACATTGTGGCTGTTCGTGTAAATATTTTTACAACGAAAACGTAACAGCGCTTCCCCTTTTATTGTTGTTAGCGTAGATTTAGCTGTCAACAATAAGAATGCGTTCAGTGTTGCCACTGAAATGCAACAATGGTTTCCATTTGTACTGTTGTCGGGTTACAAAATGTTTCGTACTGCTGTTAATAACAAGTATTCAATATTATAAACGTGTGCCTGCATTCTTGCCTTACTTATCCCGCATACAAGTCGCATCTTTTATGTGCCGTGTTATACTGTCATCTGTGGCCTGTCTGGCTGTACCATGTATTTCCGTATTGTCTCATAAATTGCAAGATTTTCGGGAGAAAAGCTACTGAACATGAAACATCTTTTGTGATTTTCTTTACAACTTTTCTCTGAAACATTTTTGATTCTAAGAAGAATCCAGCGAAATATTACCATAAATTTACAGAGGTCTTCGTGTAAAGTACTGATTATTCTTGTCAGATTTCAATGAACTTGAATTTTCTCGACAGATTTTCGAAAAATCCTAAAGTCTCAGATTTAAAGAAAATTCGTCCAGGGGCAGCAGAGTTGTTCTTTGCGGACAGACAGACGTGACAAAGCTAAACAGTCGCTTTTAGAAATTTTGCGAACGTGCCTTAAATGGTTATTTAGATTATTTTTTCCGCATACTTTAGGTGTTATGTATGAGTAGATTGGGGTTCCTGAAATGTTAGCAGCGTATTTTTGGAGCCGTTGTTCACAGAAGACCTGAACAAAAGAAACTCAGATCTGCTTAGTAGCATTATTTGCAGACTCTTACTAGTACACCGAATTTTATTCAAAATAGAACAAAAAATACTGAGTGTGCAAAGAGAAATTCGTTTAGTTGCCTATGTAAAGTGTGGCTTTCATTGAACCTATCTCTACGAAATTTAGTCACTCATTCTGCTTTTATGGACATCTCCTGCAGCGAATATTTCCCAAATAGGAAGAAAGAATGTGGAACATAGGGACAAAATTGTGTTTGCGCTCTTAATTGCAGTGTGGGTTTCACTGCGCAAATTTTTGTGAATCTCGCAATATTGAACTTTACTGTGTGGAGATAACTTTACAGAATTTTACCTAAATCTGTCGACAAATATGGGGAGTACTGACATAAATTAATTTACGTCAAAAAGTATGATTGTCACATTGCCTATTTTCATGTAACCCACCTCTGTTCAACAAAGTGCTTTTACCTAACAACTACACATAGGGAATTTTATAAAAATACAGTCAAATGTACAGAGAAAAGAAGGAACGGACTGAGAGAGGGTCGCATAGATGGATGTGGTCTCCACATAAGGTGTTTATGTGTGTACTTCTTAAGGAAGGCACGCTCAGGAATGCAGTGCAGGTCGGAACTTGGCAGAAGGGGTTATAATATGAGGACCTTACTTTATGATCCCATTGGTCTGAAATAATTATGGAATTGAGTCTATACAAGCCGGTTCATGTCCTGTGAAACACTCCCACGGGTGTGGGAGTGTTTCTTCCCTTGTCTGCTCAGGGGAGTTCTCCAGTACCGGGCAGATGGACAGACGAGCGCCGCAATTGGCCGTCTGAGAGACTGTAGACATCCACGCTACCATCAGCTACTGGACTGAACATGCCTCTACACGGTGCCTGAAAAGAATTATATCTGTTGTCATACTAGTTGTGAATACAAATTCTATTATATTTACGTATGCTGTAAATTAACATCTGTAGCCATAATCCCGTTATCTATTTTCATGTAATAGAATTCTTTTTGAGAAATTTATTGTGGCTTAGCTGCCCAGAAAATTTACCGCCTAGCGTTCGTTACTGAGTTCGCAAGAACTGAATGGAGTGAAAAGAGAAATCTGGGACAAGATTTCCAGGCCAAATGAACCTGACATGTCCGTTTAGGGATAAAAGTTTCCCCGGACCTCAACAAACTCATTAATCTGGATGTCAATTTAGAAATTCTTTGCTTAATATCTTTAAATTTAAATTGTAATTTGGAGCCTAATTTTGATATCGAATTCTCTTTCCGCTTGTGAGCCTCGATTATTGAAAAATTTTGATCTGCGGAGTTCATTCTGGGTTCAATTGATGGGGAAGGCCTCGGTTACTTGAGCGTGGTGTTCTGCAGAGTTAATTGTGAGAATTTCGTATGATGGTAAGCCTGCCTTCAGCCAGTCAGAGAGAGAGAGAAATTTCCCCGGGATCCACCTGTGGTCATGTGTGTCAGAACAACATGTAAAATCATGGAACCAAAAGCACAAGGATTCTGAAAAGTGCCGCATTAAGAGAGACGGCTTTACTTATACAGCATATTTCTTTAGTCTTTGGAAACAAAAAGCCTGAGGAGAATGCCAAAGAAGTAACTGTCAACAGTACAGGGATACAGAGGGGACGTCACAGGAATGTGCTGCTGAGTTTGGAAGTTCGTACCGGCATAGAGGGTTGAGGGTGGTGGTGGTGGTGGTGGTGGTGATGGTGGTGGTGGTTGTGGTGGTGGTGGTTGTGGTGGTGGTGGTGGTGGTGGTTGTGGTGGTGGTGGTTGTGGTGGTGGTGGTGGTGGTGGTGGTGATGGTGGTGGTGGTGGTGGTGGTGGTGGTGGTGATGGTGGTGGTTATGGTGGTGGTGGTTGTGGTGGTGATGGTGGTGGTGGTGGTGGTGGTGGTTGTGGTTGTGGTTGTGGTGGTGGTGGCGGTGGTGGCGGTGGTGATTATGACGACTACGACGATTACAATGCCGATTGAAAGGGTGATGGGCACGGTGCTTTGTTCTCAGTCGTGTATAAAGTCCCCATGTTCAGAAACAACGGAACCCATCACGAATTCAAAATATCGCCCTTGGATAAAATTTTGAATCATGGAGAATTAGAAATTTAAGCTTCTTGAGGCCATAACTGTGAACATTGTTTTCTTTGAGAACTGCTGCCCTCTACCTTAGTAGATAGGTACTAAGGATTCGGAGGACTTTATCTTCTTCATCTTTGTAGGACTACCACGCCGATGGAGGCTGCTGCTCTCTCCGAAACCTTGATACCTCTCCACTAAGCTCTAGATCGCCATATTCCAGAACAAAGCAGTGTCCTTGGAGTATGATTTGTTAGCACTATGCAGCAAGTGTGGAGGAGAAAAGAACTGCATACAAAGTGCTAGCCGCGAAGCCTGAAGAAATAAAAAAAAAAACGGGCGAAAGAGACCCGGATGTGAGGATAATATTCAAATGAATGTTACAGAGAAGGGAGAGGGGTCCAAAGAAGGTCTCGTGTGTGTATGGTAATGAAAATTTGAGTTCTATAAGGGTGAGAACATTTTTTGACCATCTGATTAATTATTAACATCTTGTGGAGGACTCCGTTCCGTGGAGACGTTTAATCAAATTTATCTGCGAAACCTCGTCTAATGACAAGTCTCTTACTGATAAGTTTTCGGAGCTTTCTGTAGTTCACGTGACTTCTGAGTCCCGATACTGGTATCTGCATCCCTCAGGGGTCCAATCTGACTGGACCAGAACAGCGCGACCAAGAGTTTGCAGACGGTTAGCCGCAAGTGAAGTAGAGACGTGTAAAGCCTAAGGAAGCAGTTACAAGCGGCCCACAAGGGGCCCTCTCCCATACCACTCGACAGGCTTCTTACAAAACCATCCGTCTTTAACAACATCCTGCAACAGAATTTCTGCAAACATTATGGTACTCGGAACTGCGGCAGAGGATGGATAACTGCATGGCGCACAGAGGTGTAGAGTCGCTCAGCTCTTATAGAAATTCTTTACTAAGAAGAACATACGTCAGCATGGGACAGTAGGCGTTCTTTACGTAGTAGGCCAAGGAACATCTTGTGTGGAGACCACGCTGATCCCACCGTCTGCGTTAGTAACGACTAATCCTTTCGAATTTTCATGAAATTCGGCGTGGGTCTTCTTTACAGGAACTTATTAAACAGTCACGAATTTCATGAAAATCGGTACAGTGCAAACTACATTTTACTTGAGGACATAAAAGTAATTTTGCCTTATTTTTTATATGTTTGTCAAATTTGATTAAAACTCGGTATATCAGGAAAATAAAAATTTTTTGGGTGGTTTTGAGTTCTATGAAATTCTGCGCAGTGAAACACGTACCTTGTTTAGGGACGTAAATGAACTTTTGTCGGTACCTGCAGCACGTATTTTGTGATTTGGATGAAATTCGGGATAAAAATCTGCACACGATGCCGTTCAGCATATCTGCTGTGGGTCCGACCCAACCTCTTACTCAACGCATACCGGGGATTTTTTCTCGGGGACAAAGCGGCCGGGGCCTGAGGCTAACCACTCGCATCCATCTAGCGCCGAGATCTAACCCGCTTCCCACCATGACGTGGACAGGAGGAGCTTTAATTTTTTCAGCATTTTCCCCACCTAGTTTGAAAAGACAAAGGAAAATTACAAATATCTAATTTAACCAGTCTCCGAAGGTGATTCAAAGCGGAGATCTCTTTAATACGAAGCAGGGTCCTAAAAATTTTAGTCATTTCGTCGTATAGGGTACGAAGCTAATTAGTGCCTCTATTAACCCTTCAAAGCCCAGTGATTACTACACGTACCACCACGTTTATTATTCTAAAATCCTACGTTCTGCACACACAGTGTATTTACGTGTTTTTTATGGATCTCGATATAACCAGCGATTATTTCCTTATACAGTATTAACCGACTGATGTTATAACCGAGATGGAGAGTGTTTACTGCGCGGTATGAAATGAAACTTCACGTAGAACGGGGGTTAATTTTTGTCTTTAAAGTGTTTAATAGATAATTTTAAATTTTCAGTGTTTTAAAAATATGATACATATTTAACACTATTGAAGGGGCTACATAAAGTACTGTCACTGTGCATGTAGTTTATACCTACAGTGTGCAATTTTATGTTTTGGCTGTACTGCAAAATGTGTTGAGTTTCGCACAAAGTTTCTTATTTACAAGCATTAACACTTTAAACCGGCTTTTACCCTACAGAATACGTCTTTATATGTGATGCAAATTCGTAGCTAATCATAAATTACTTTGCTACTCGTTAAATACTGTGTCTACACAGGTCTCTGCAGATTTATGCATTAATGTGTCTTCATTTAGAGGTTAAAAGTTAAGAGCGGAAGGTAGCAGGCTGCAAGCGTTGTGTATCATGATGACAGCAAGTTGTTGTTTCTGTTCCTACATGGGAGGTAGCTTACGTAAGTTATTGTCACAACACAAGGATTTATGGTGCACGTTGGCACCGCTGGAACTGATCCTGATTCACTGTTTGCGATGGAGGCAATGATTGCAACACCTGCAGCTTCCGTTGCTTGTCTCTACATTTCAGTTGGATTAATTAATCAACAAGCAGTGCAAAAGATTCAACCGACGTTCGAGGCAAAGTTGTTGCTGTTAGTGCATAGTATTCAGAAAGTCTTTGGTTTAAATCTCGGCCCGAATACCAGTTATCCTAAACTACGGGTTTTCTTTGTTATCATCAGTCCCTTGGAAAATCAGAGTCAGAAACACGAGGATCTGTCTACCTCCCTCTAGCGCCAAGGTGTGGAATATGTGGACCTTTGTCTCCATGCCCTGTATGCACATAACAGAAGTTTAATAAACCAATTGCTTTTGTAGAGCACAAATATTATCTTTAGGATAATCCTGCGCGATGTTTGTCTAATTAATGGCGAAAGGTCAGGGGTGTCTCTCCAGGTAGAGGCAAGTTTTCCTGTTCGCCACCTTGCTCAGACGGACTCAGGGGCCCACTCAGTGGAGTGGGAAAACAGGGGGCGCTGTTTCTGTATGGAGTTAAGGGACCGCAGCCTGAAGTTAACTGTTCACCTCCATGCAGTGAGAAGTTTACAGACGCTCGTAGCTTCCATTCAGCTACCGCACACATCACGGTTTATTCATACGACACAGCAGGAACTGTCTTTTTAACTATTTCATATAGTGTCTATATTATGAAGTTTGGCGCACTGAAGTATAGATTACTTTCTTCTGTAATGTGACGCCGTGTTTTCTTGTAGAAACTTAAAGGCGTTACGGAGGAACGCTGGTATTTCTATCTCTTTGCACGTCACTTTCAACTAAAGTACGCTTTGCATATTGATCACCTTGGGAACAGCAAATCTTGCGTTTAAATATATAAGCTGAAATAGTCATAGATGATGAAACTGTCAGTATTCCTGGGCATGGTGCCGTGTGTATTGGTACATAGACCTTAACATCAGTATGAGCTTGCTGCCTCCATCTTCAGAGCAGTCCACTTTTCTGGCACTGCCGTGAGAATGGAGGCAGAAAGCTCCTAGAAGCTTTAGTATGTAAACACTAATGAATTAGCCTGAAGGTTAGGTTGTCAAAATCTTCCCAAACGTTGTTACTTCCGTAGCAATCGACACTGCGGCATACCCCAAAGACAGCCGAATCTTCATCAAACTGCTGTGAGAGTCTCAAATTCTGCGCAGGCTTGATACTTTTTTCTCAAACATTCTCGTTACATGAGGATATTCCGGTCTTATAGAATGTAGGCTAAACCTTTGTGTTATTGGAGCTACAGAACGTAGGCTAAACCTTTGTGTCATTGGAGCTACAGAACGTAGGCTAAACCTTTGTCATTGGAGCTACAGAACGTAGGCTAAACCTTTGTCATTGGAGCTACAGAACGTAGGCTAAACCTTTGTCATTGGAGTTACAGCTCCCGACGTTTCGTGAAAGTTTAGTGTTTTTATTTTCACGGGCAAGCAGTTTAAGAAGAAATGGGTTGGACTGCATGACTCTATAGAAGACAATGCGGCCCCTCAACGAGTCAGTAAATATTTTGTAGTCTACATGGCATAATATCCCAGAAGATTTGAATCTTCGACTACACTGTTGTGAGAAGCTCGGATTTCTCATTCGCCGCAATTGGTACCTGTCATATGAGGTTTGATGGAGGGAAGTCCCGTCTCCATGCGTTCGGTGTTGCCTAATCCACCCTCTGCAAAGCAGACATAGGCCCATAGCCGGTTCGGGGCACAAGGCAAATAGACTACGCAGTGTCGCTGTTCTGTGGTGGAACACATTGTAAGGCACCCCGTACTATGCTTCTGCGGGTATATTACAGGCAAACAAATATTGACACTGGTCATTCTTCCCTCAGCTTGTAGCACATAAAGCGTCAGATTGAGTGTAGTCTGATGTCCCTAGTAAAATAATTTGGACGTTAATAACAGCTCCTCCCTTCGTCCCTTCCATTAACACAAAGTTTCTCACGTTAATGTTTACTTAAGAGCCAAATACGGAGCGGAGGGTGTCCAGCAGGCCCGATCAACCCGTAGTCCGCGGAAAACATATCGTCCGCGATGCAGCGTTATGTTGTCCGCGGAGACGTCTGAACTCTTCCCCTGGCAAAGCCGAAATAGAAAGCTGAAGCGATTTAAGAGTTATGAGCTTTTTCTTGACGCAGATTTATATTTTGTTACCTGCCAATTTTGTAAAAATGCGCTAAAATTAGCGACGACGTAGCTTAGGTTGTAAATTGATGATTTATAAATTTTTCTACTATGGTCAGTACAATTTGCTAGCCCATGATGTATACAAAATACACAGTTAGAATTATAATTACAGATAATTATACATACGCCTATAGACCTACTTATTCTTTCTTCGTTCTATGTACTGAAGTTTGTCTTACCCACACGCAGACCAAATTTTGCACGAAGTTGCCCGCACAACATAAAAGGTTGAACGAGGGGGGGGGGGGGGGTGTAAGTGTGTGTACCTCCAGATCCTGCAATGTAGTGTGAAAACAAATTTTCAATTGACCAAATGAATAATGTAAAGGTACGATGGCGTAATTAGTCAAACGACAGGGCGGGCAGCTGTAATAGTAAGTATATCTTGGTAAACGGCATAACTACGTAGTAGACAGGGCAATTTTTGCTTGTCGGGGGCACGTGATAAAGTAAAAATAGATTTCTTTTCTCACAAAGCTTCCATAAGACAAAATCCTGTTAAAAGATGAAGACCTTGCCTTCCACCGAACTGGCACCTATATGGGATATTCCTCATTATTTTGCTGTAGTTAAAATATGAAGTTTCGGAAGATGGTTTCGGTTCCGTCATCAGTTATAAATACAAATTTAACCCTACACTCTTTAAACAATTTCTTTCAGCCAATATGTATTTATTGACGTATGAAGTAGGGATTAGCTCAGGGTAATGGACCCAGCAGCGTGCCTTTCATCTTCTTTACTTGATGATGGAAGGAGGGTCGTTTTCCAACATGATCTGTTTCACTGAAAACAAGATGGCGGAGGAGGTCCAATAGCTTACGCCCGTCTGTTCATTAAAACACCTCATGTAGTCACCTGCAGACTTCCATCTTTGTACCTGCTGCTTTTCTCCACAACTTATACTGCTAGACAGTTTATTGTTTTGGCTATTGTGGACTATTTCCCACTGCTCTATTAAACAACATTCGTTTGTTTTCTATTCACAGCATGTGTCTTATTTCTGAAATATGGCTGTAGTGGCATCAAATCCACTCCCACTCTCCACATGTTCCTCTTCAAGTTTTTGTGAAAACTTCTTTTTAATTTCCAGTATTCTCTCTTTCCATGCTTCCTGACTTAGAACGTCAAAATTCAGTTTTTATATTTACATGAAATGGACGCCAGTTTATGCATGTCAGAAAAGTGAGGCTTCTGACAGTAATTATTTCCTTTTGCTAGAGCCGGAGTTTTGAGAGTAAGAGGGACAAATTATATGAGACTGGAGAGAGCTGTATCGTGAAGAATTTTATGATTTGTACTTTTCACAAAGTGTTGCTAGGTTTACCAGGTCAGGGGCGATAAAGTGGGCGTTGTATGTGTCACTTAGTTGGGAGAATAGAAATGTGTACAGGTATTTGGTGGGAAAACCTGTAGGAAGGGGATAATTTGGAAGACATAAGAGTTGATAGAAAGATAATATTAAAATGGATCTTGAACAAAGAGAATGGGAGGGTATAAACCGGATTGATTGAATCAGGACAAAGACAAGCGTCGTAGTGCTGTGAATATGGTATTGAAAATTCTGGTGCCATGAAATGTGGGAAAATTTTTGACTAGCCGTGGAATTAGTTAGTCTGCTAAAACCGTTGTATTCAGTTTCTCGTGTAGCTACGGATTCCCACGGATCAGAGAACAGAAGACGAGCACATCGCACGCTGTTTGCACTGCTGACACTTGTTTTGTCTCGTGATTGAGCGACAGATTTACAGCACAGTAATTTTTCATTTGTCACTCCTTTTGTGTTGTAGCAAAACGTTTAGCGAGGGCCTAGAGGGTTCTCACTGTTGTGAGCAGCTTTCAGAAGCCACTAGTTAAAGTGCGGACTGCAGTCTGTCATTCAATGACAAGTCTGGTAGCTGACACGTATAAATCGCTACACTGACCACACCTAAGCAGGTAAATGTGCAAATACCATTCACAGTCCCTAGAGATCGTTGCAGAAACTTTAGATATTTACAAAGCACAGTCTAAGACACATACCGATGCTTCTGAATTCTAATGAAAATAAGAAGACTTGTGCGAAATTGCATCCACCCCTTCTCTATGCTTTCAAGACATAGACAGGAATTTTACTTTTCGTGTAATAATCAATATTCCCTTTAAGATGCGCGGGTTTGCGGGCGCGCAGTAACTGAAATGCTCCCGCGCACACTGAATTGTTGCCGCGCAACTGGAATCTTTCATTTTCATTGTAAATATTCTTATTATGCAGATTACAAGAAAATTTAAAGTGCCACGCAGTGGTAAGGTCGTGTAAAAATTTTCTGCTCAGAGCAGTAGCAGGTCCGCGCTGTTGTGAAAAAAATTAGAGGGAACGTTAATAATAATCCACAATGCCTCAGTGCTTTTATAGGGCCTACTTAAATGATGACATGCCAAGTAAAAAAAAAAAAGAAGAAGAAGAAGCGCCTGAAGCAGTGTATGGTGGCGAATGGTAATCTTTGTGCTTCTGTCGCTTTATTTCCGGCAAAATGGCGCCCAGTAAAAATTTAATATGAAGCTGGGTGCACCGCAGTTTCAGCCTGGGTGTTGTGACACAGGGAAAAATTTGTGCTTCTCCTACGTAGATCTGTGACAAATTTGATTACTAACTTCACCACGGTTACCTCTGTAACAGTAATTACCAGTATTCCTATAGGTAAAAATACGGTGGTTGGTCAAATTCGTGTAATTCTAAATCGTTTTTGATTTACCTAGATAAATGTAAATGGCACACACGTAAAACTTGTATAAGGGACTCGGAGCATCACGCTGTAAATGTACAATCAGTGTAAGAGCAAATAGAGTCAAGTACAGGGACATTTTAAAGTGGCTGGACAAGTGTGGTACTGAATAACAAGTTTTAAAAAAAAGTACCTATCTACGGACAGAATTCTTGTTAATAAATAAGGATTAAATACGTAGTATGTAAAATATTAAAATTACACTTGCATATTTGAGACGATATCTTAGTGTGAGATTTTGGGCGTGATGGTTGAAATACGCAATCTCAGATAATTATGTGGAATCTTCTCATTCTAATTGGATTGTATAAGTTAACCACGAAATATTTATAGGGTAACTTATGCAAAGGCTTATCTAAAAGCACACGCTATTGGAATTGACACTAATTAGAAGCGTTCTTCAAAATACTTATAACACTTCTGTACATTTTCCATTAAAACAAAGCTAGTGTGACTTGACTAATGTAAAACCCAATGTGCCTTAGTCACTGTATAAAATGTGCCCTAAACAAAACCCCTAGGACCGAAGCGTTTCGGGTGAATGTAAGTATAATTATGTTGGTTTCGTGTTTTAATGAATTTTGTATTTAAAATCTGGTACAATACAATGATATAATTTGAAATCCAAAAAAAAATATATTTGTTTTTATTTATAAAAATTAAGAGCACTGTTATACAACTCATGGCTACGTGGCTGCATGTACACAACTGTCCGTGCTGGATTTCGAGGAAGTTTCACGTATAAGAATGAATCATATAGTTTTCAAAATTGAGTCGCATGTGCCTGCATGCCACTGACGAAGACATGCAAATTCTAATTACAGACTGTCAATGTGAAATACCAGTGAGTTTTGCAATGACCCCTACTGTGTCCCCACCACACTATAATTACATTTCTTGTGAAGAATTCAAATTAAGTATCCTTTCCGTATAAAGTTATGTCACAGTCACAAATTATGTTCGAAAACAGGTTTACTCCCTAAAAAACTACACCCAAAAGAGAAACTGGTACAGTTGAACCCGGTTATAACGACATCGGTTGATACGACGCCTCGCCTATAGCGTCAGGTATTCTGTGGTTAACCATAACATTATTGTCCTGTGTTATAATGAAACTCATTTATAACGACACGAAATATTCAGTGCCTTTCACGACATTATAACCGAGTTCGAAAATATTTGTACAATAGTAGAGTTCCTAGCTTTAAAATAAAAAAAAAACTTAAAGACACGTAACTATAGCATAAATTTCAGCTCGTTATCAGTCGTGATGCAGACGACAGTGTGAAGAACACTGCTGCACAAAGAGGTGAACCCCACTTTCAGACCTGCGCCAGGCTTACTGTTAAACTGTCGACTTGAAGCAGGAAGACCTACAGGTCCCTAGCGTTGTATTCACATAGAGGGAATGAAAAGCTACGTGATGATTGCCGACGAAAACCTCACACAATTTGGAACAGCAGCCCGGACAGCCGTTAGGGTAGCCACAGCAGCTCGTATAACAAATTAACCCCCTTCCGCCAAACTGCCGTGTAAAGTCTCCTTGTGTTGTAGTTAGCCCCGCATTCGATTACAGCACTAAAAAGAAGCAAATAACAATCAGCTTCGCGGGGCCACAGAGTGGCCGATACGCTAGCCGCTGCGCTGGACTGGCCTCTGCACGTTACTGCCTGACACGTGACGTAGTTCACGGCGGTGGATCTCAGCCTCCCACAGATGCGCCCTGTCGCTCGTTAAAAATATGCATATTTTCATTATAGAAGAAAGAAGGCTTCTATTGTTTCGACTAAAGTACTCATACAAGTACTTATATGATGTCGGTGGTGATACGCTCTCAAGGACTTCGGCTTTATCGCCCGTTCCGGTCTCAGTGCAGCAGGCCGTAACAATTCAGAATCCTGTTTAATGGAATCCATCCTGTTTCACCTACTCATGATTCACATAGATACAGGCTATTCCATCAAACACAACTTTTTATTGTTATTTACTAACACTACTTTTTCCATTGCTAAAGATCATCAGGCGGCCTTATAAAAAATTCTTAAAAATCAAGGTAAAATGTGACCAGCCAATTTAGTCGAAACAGTATGTGGACATATACCCATCAATTTTTAAGTTTAACTTTTAATCTTGAATTTTATTGCAAGAAATATTTGCTAAAAAGTTTTTAAAGAAATTTTACAGAACATCGTAGTATATAATTACATGCTTTACCTTCAAAAACCACAATATTGTTGTAACATATACGTTGTAATATTTGGCAAATCTCTCAAATAAAAATACGGCAGCTCTGTTTTAAAGACTTTGTAGAAGAACGCCTGATGGTGTTTGTTTTCGATAGAAACATTTAGCTTTTGAAAATAACAACGAAAATATTGTGTTAGATGGCATAAGCTGTATCTATGTGAATTCAGAATTCTCTCTAACGGGCGTCCCGTGTTTCTTTTATCCTTTTGGTTGATATTTCAAAACAGCTTGCGGACTTCTGTATCTATCTGTTCTGCAGATATATCGCATATATTTATTTTTGCGGCTGTTGATTTAAAAAAAGATTGGCCTCTGTGAGGTGGCGCCATGTCGTCTGGTAGAAGTTTACTGACGTTTTGGAAGAACCTCTTTCCTCCATCTTCAGGATACTATTCATAGTCTCATAAAAACAACGGCCTACTTTTAGAAGAAAACTGTGTCCATGTAATGGGGCGTATTCGGTTGCGTTTAACGCGGTGTAGATAAGTGAAAAACTCGTGCACGTAGCCAACAAGATGCAGTCTTCTGTAAGACGTGAGTGGGTGGAATATTGGTTTGACCATTAACTGGAGGTTTGTCGAAGTAGAAGAGCGCTGACTAAGACGGAGAAACTTGACTTCAGTCCGTCACGTTCCGCTCCGCTCTGAAGCGACAAATGACAGGAAAAGTGTCAACGATGAACTGAGAGAGACGCGGAACTGTCTGTCTTTACAGCTCAGATCCAAGCTGTGTATTCGCTTTTTACAAAACGGCGCAGTAATGCTGTTTCAGTACCCTGCTTGTGACCTCGAGGCTAAGCAGCACGTTGGTTGTAGGAGTGTTTCGCTGCATTCTGCTCATTACCAAAGCTGTGTTTTAATTTTAGGAGATTGTCTTTTCTGTACGGAAAGGGATGCAAGCGTGCGCACAGTGTAAATTTCTGGCTCTTTTGGCATAATTTAATTGCCTTAGGGAAAATTTAATTTTTAATAACGTAACCGTTGTTGTGGCAGTTTTAGACTATTTTAATGAAACACATTTATATGGTTATCTGCAGGCACTCTTTTCTCCAGCAAACTAGGCTTAAATTTTGAGGAGAAAAGTAGTAAAGTTCTGCATTTGGAGCATATGTTTGTATGGTGCTGGAAATAGGACTAATCAGAACGTATATCAGAAATGCCTGGAAAGTTTTTAAACGTGGTGTTGTGGAAGGATGGAGAAGATCAGTTGGCCCAGTAGTGTGAACAATGGAGAAGTATTACATAGAGTCAAAGAGGAAGGGAATATCTTACGTAAGTTGCTTAACATAGAGGAACAACAGAAGGTTCAAAGGCACTGAAGTCTGGGTATTATGAAAAGTAGCTCTACCCGGAACCGTCTTGTTTATTTAAGTGGTTCTTCACTTTATTCGCTGGCTGGTTGGTGGGTTGGTTTTTTGGTCGGTTGCCTGATGCATTGAAACCAGTGCAGCGCTGTGTGGCGGGGTAGTATAGTTAAAGAAGAGGTGTACAGGCGGGCAATAGCAAAGCAATCGAGCAGCCGTAAGTACTGACTTGGTCTGCGAACAGCCCTCCTGGGTGGCATCACGGTTCCCGCACTCCCTCGCAGTCCGTTTCCTCAGCACACACTGCTTATTTTCTTCCTTCATTTCTTCCTACCTATATACTTTCTTCTTTTTGTGTTTACATATTTCGAAAGACTATCTTGGAAATATAGGTTACATGGTGACGAAAGATGGTTTCAGATAAATATAGATAACCAATAAAGGTAAATGGTTTTCGATCATTGTCTCAGACTGACCCACATCCTCGAGGGGATGAAGAGTAGAAATATGTGCGGTGATTTCTTTTTCAAACTTATTTCAGAAGAACGTGTCACATTTACTAGATTAGTGACTTTCCCTGGATTGGAGGTGCTGAAGAACATAGAAGAGAAAATTTTAACCTGAAAGGTGTGAAGGAAGATGAGTAGAGGCTGGCTTTCTTTTCCTTCCCCCACTTCAAACACCTTCCTAAGGTTTATTCCAATAAGCGAAAAATATGAGACTCGTATGCCTACTGAGAATTGATTATAGTAAAATATTTTATGAAATAACTGTTATAGAAATAAAAACCCATCGCAAATACTGGACTTTTTTTCAAGTGGTAAATCTTTTCCCACCTGTTATGAACCGCGAAGCTTCAGCACTGTGTTGTGAAATACCTGAGCCAACAGAATATAATCATCACCTTGACGGTCCATTGACGATCCATTTTTGTAGCATTACCTTTATGTTTAAACATAGCTCTTCCATGTGGTACTTTCTCTAGATTCCATTCTCATTGTAACACGTGTGTGCAGTTTTACCTTCTTCAGGCGTGCTATGTGGTTCGCTTGATTCTACTCTTTATTTCCCCGTCGCATAAAGACATTGAGATTTAAAATAAAAACTACTGTAGCAAATTAGCATTATCCTACATACAACCTTTATTTAAGGGTTTGTTGTAGGCCTATATGTGATTTAAAGTGAGCAAGCCCACAATTCAAATATTGGCCGTCTTTTGTTTCCTGCGCCATGTAATGTTTAAACGTCCTGACGCCTGGGAAAACTTCGGCTATACAGGAATCTATATAGCCGACATAACCTCTTCCACTCCAGCAAATCAGAGTCCGTACGAAACAATTTATTTACCCTAAAGATGGAGACGGCACATGCTTCCGAAACGTCGGAACATTAATTACTCTACGGTATAAAAGTCCAAATGGCAACCTTCGGAATATCAGGCGTAACTAAAATGTGAAAACGTAAAAATCCCATTATTTCAGTAATTCCTGAAATTTGCTTTAAGGAAAAAATATTTTGAATAGCAAGTGTAAAATAAATAGAAGTGAAAGCTTATTGCTTGTGCCTATATAGAGGTCCAGATTGCGGAATGAACAGCCGCAGAAGCAGCCGTGCTCGTCATCAAGCCGTGTTGCTTTATGGCCAGGGACGTGGTTATGGAGTTGTTGTGTCATTTCAACTGAGGCGATAACCACTGGTTACGCCGCCGAGAAACAATAACGAGTCAAAGACGCGTGCGGCTCAAATGAGAAAAGAGTTGGCGCAGCAACGGCATAAAGCACAATATAGCGTGTTCCGCCCCCTTGGTCCCTGGGAAAGCGACAGGTTATTGTGACATTAAAATACACGCTTCAATTATAAGAAGAACTTAATAACGTCTAAGTAATGCCATGGAACAGAATCCTTCTTGACAGGCTAACAGTTCTTCAGGTGGTGGAAAATTTCCCCGAATTTTATACAATCCAGGAGTTCATTCCAGTGTTCACAAAATCCCATAATTTGTCCCTGTCCTGAACAAGATTAAGCCTTTATTTCGTTATCTGTAGACTTACGCCTAGGGCTTCCGTGTGGTTTATTTCCTTCAGGTTGAAGATTTTAAGCATTCTTGTCTACGACATACTTGCCCCTTGTACCACCCCTTTTATTTCCCTTAATTTCATCGCCCTAATAGTACTTGACGGGCAGCACCAATTATCAGCACACAATAAAGCGTAGTTTTTCTGACACCCTTCAGGCTGCATAGTGGCAATATCAGGAACTCTTTCTATTGCGCGGTTCGTCGCTCGAGTATTGATGAAAATAATTTACGCAAATTAAATTGGTCGCGCGGTCTAAGGCGTAGGTCTGCGGCCGAGCGCTTGCTGGGATCGTGGGTTCGAATTCCATCAGGGGCGTGGATGTTTGTCTATTGTACAGTGTTTGTGTTGTCAGGTAGAGGTTTCTGCTACTGGCCGATCCCTCATCCAGAGAAGTCCTACCGACTGAGGTGTGTGTTTGAGTGTGATCAAGTGAGAATAAAAACCCTCTACACCTACTGTCAACAAGTAGGTAGAAGAGGGAAGGACTAAGAAAAGAAACGAAACTAAATAAAGGCTATTATTTACCATATCGCCTTACACTACTTGTTTAAACTTATAGTTTCCACTATTGCAAAATATCAACGTATTTTTATGAAATCATATTGTATAATTTTGTACATCACGCCTTTTAACATCAAAGCTGGTTGAAACCAAGTCCAAGATCCAACTTGACGTCTTGACTCTTAACGTAGAGTGTCATGTTGCTTGGTACAGAACATCCCCGTTGCTGTGTTAATCACAAGTGTATGTTTATTCAGCCCTTCAGTTCCACCCCAAAAAGTTAGGTTACGTACGTCAACTTGGCGAAGTTAACATACGTGTGTAATGCAACTTGTTTGGCGTGATTGAAGATGTGAATAAACATACACTTGCGATATAATGATGCATTCCTTCGCCTTTTCTTCTTTTGTGAATTTCTGAATGTAGAAAGCGCCAAAATGTCAAATTCTCCTTGTGTAGTGATTAGCATACAAATTAATTGACAAAGTATTTCATATTGGATAGTATACTAAACTTGCTATCCAAAAACACAAGGATTAGGGTATACAGAACCATAATTTTACCTGTTGTTTTGTGTGAGTGTGAAACTTGGTCTCTGACACTGAGGGAGGAACAAAGACTGAGGGTGTTCGAGAATAGGGTGCTGAGGAGGATATTCGGGTCCAAGAGGGACGAGGCGACAGGGGAGTGGAGAAGACTACATAAGGAGGAAATAAACGACTTGTACTCATCACCAAATATTATCCGGGTAATCAAATTCAGAAGAATGAGATGGGCGGGGCATGTAGGACGTATGGCGGAAAAGAGAGGTGCGTACAGGATTTTTGTGGTGAGACCTGAGGGAAGGCGACCACTTGGGAGACGCAGGAGTAAATGGGAGGATAATATTAAAATGGATCTTCAAGAAGTGGGATGGGGCATGGACGTGATTGAGCTGGCTCAGGACAGGGACAGGTGGCGGGCTGTTGTGAATGCGGTAATGAACCTCCGCCTTCCATAAAATGCGAGGAATTTCTTGACTAGCTGAGAAACTGTTAGCTTCTGAAGAAGGCCTCTGCTCCATGGAGTTAGTTAGTTAGTTAGTTAGTTAGTTAGTTAGTTAGTTAGTTAGTTAGTTAGTTAGTCTATTAACCGTTCTCAAAAACCCAAAATTATAAAGCAACCAAACTAAATCTTTAGGCGCACTATCAGACCTGAAAATCCGAGAGCAGTAAGTTTGTGACTCTTCACAATTACACTCCCTAAAACTGTAAATCCAAAATAAATTTGCTTTAAAGAATCCTTCTCAAAATTCTTTAGACAAATATTCGACCTTATGTTGTATCACCTACAAGGCTGTTAGTCACTTTCGTCAGCATCATTTCGTTGTCTTCATAGAACATTTTTGTTCAAACCTGCTGGCTGGGACAAAGCCAAGTCTCCGAAAACACCTGCCTGATTGTCGTCAATTGTAGCCCCTAGATGATTGCCACGGGATGTTTCTATTGCAATATTCCAGCACATTCCGTGCGTATTCACATTCCAGTACAATTCTAGCAGTGCAGAAAGTATCGTCGGGAGTCATTTTAAGGGCAGTTGTTCTCCACTTCCTGATATCTCACACCAGATAGCCACAGTATACGCTAATGTTATAATGTGAGCTGATCACGAAAGCCTTGTTGTGGGTAGGCTGTGCTTCGGAAGCGGAGAGACTTTATGCCGGAAGAGAACACTCGCTCATTTTCGCGACCGTAAAGGAATAAGCACGCAATTTCTCAGTCGCGAGACCCACTGCAGAGAGCAGGTCGCTTCTTGAAAAGATACTAATTATCATGCTACCAATAATTAGCCACTGCTCCCAGTCCTGATTTAGTAAATTCCAGCGCACATGTTTTTATCATCTTTCTTTAAGCTCCGTCAAAATGTTACCTATATTTGCGAAAATTTGGTAAAAGCTCTCAGAAATTTGAAAGTTATAGCAAGAAAACATAAGCCTAATACTTACTCACATACGAGGTATATGATCCCATTTCGTTTGGCCTGTTTTGTAGGCTATGTGTCAGAAAACGCACCATGATACCTCAAACACTGTATTATAGGAACTGTGACGTTCTCAGCAGCTTGCTTTTACTTACTCGAAATTAAGGCACTTGAAGTGTACACATTCAGGTTTGGGGACGTGATAAAACCGTGTAACGAAATTACTCCGTCCACGTTTTCTAATATTACTCCACCTGAATCAGCAAAGCCGTATTAGAAGCTGATATGGAGCGGGATTTTAAAATATAATCTGAAAATGTTATTAGCAGCTCAACATATTGCCATTTCTGTCCGCAAAAGCATATAGGCTACATGAAGTACCTTTTGCATTAAGTAGAACACTAAGTAGCTGTGGATACATCTGTATTAACCCTTTAAAGACGAAGCGTATCTGTTCTATACAAGGAACCAGTGCGTACCGCGCTGTAAACACTCTCCACTTCGGCTATAAAAACCAGTCTCTTAATGTTTTATAAGGCAAAAGTTGCTGTTTGTTCTGAGATCCGTACAAAACACATAAACGCAATGTGGGCACCACGTAGAATTTTTCAATGTTAAACCTGGTGGTATGTAAAGTTACCGCTAGGCTTTAAAAGGCTAATTTTGTTATTTACTGCACAACAGTGGGAGTATAGAGATTCATTGATACGGTGAATTGGTATGATGAATTGCAGAGTATTTGCAAGGAATCAGTCATGGCTACTGTAGGTATGCTGTCGGTATTTGCCTGCATTGACTGAGGAAAACAAAGACAAACCTCAGTCCTGACTGAGATTATAAGTGGATAGCTTTTGAATACAAGCCTAGAGATCTAGCGATGCACCAACTTGGTCGAACTTGATTTTCGTCTGTATTTCTTTATCGTAAATCCATGGCAAATGAAGCTTGATTGCAAGTTAATACGTCGTACATAAAACGGAAGCATGACACAAGCTGCAAGGTGTTGCCGATTTTCATTCAGATCGCGTCTCTGGATGCTGTGACTGTACAGTCTGCATTTGATGAAAGTCGAGGACATACCAGTCCTTGGCTCCTTTCTGTCCGGCCGCGTGTGTTAACAACTAACGTAGCCCCGTGAAACTTAAGCACATTCTACTGTTCAAGCATGGTCTTGTTCCTATCTGATCCGAAAGTTAAAAACCGACGTAAAGCCAGCCATTTGACTCTTCACGTCTCCTTTCCTTAAGATTTATTTTGCTTCCTTTCCTTCCAGTTAAGCCTAAACCTACAGCTTAGGTTCTATAAGAGACATGTCGCTTTGTCTTCATTACCGTGCCCTTTTATTTGTTTTTAGTCAATCCTCGATGTCCTATATTTAGAGCTTCCTCAGGTCGGATTGAAACAAGTGACAGAACCTTTCGCAGAGGGATGTGGTCACCTTGTGAAAGACACAAACTTTCAGGCTCCAGTCTCATATGTACTCTATTTTAAATCAGTTTAGGTCAGTTACTTACTTGTGGTTTCAATTCTTTGCGTGTCGGTAACAGTAACTTCTTAGTTAAGGCGTGTCGGAGGATGTTATGGAATGGCTTAAGCGCTGACATGGGACGGATGAAGCACGCTAGAGCAGCGGTTCTCAACCAGTATGTAGCGGCACACTAGAGTGCCAAGTGGATATCGAGGCTTTGAGTAGAAAAATAATTATAGCAAATTAAATGGTCAAATTAGAATTTTCAAAATGAAAAAGTGCTTGGGGTTTGGTTTCTACATAGGTGGGCGCGAGCGTGAACGCGCATGCACACACACACACACACACACACGCGCACAACCGCGCGCGAGCGCTTGAGAAAGAATGACGTTTCGGTAAAATCTTTTATAAGCCCAGAGGGGCACCTTTGTAAGTTAAGGGGGTCCCCGCTATGCGTGTGAAGTGTTTATAAGCTGAGAAAGGGTACCAATTTACCTAGGCCTATAAAGTCTTTATAAGTTGTGGCGCCACCATTTTACACATATATATACGTGTATATATATATATACGTATATATAAAGTCTTTGTAAGCTGAAGAGGCATCATTATACATGTGAAGTCTTTAGACCCAGGAGGGGGGGGGGGGGGTGCGATTACGTAAATTTTTGAAAGCGCTGCACTGACTTCTTCTTAATCTCTTCTAACAAGATTTCATATATCAGATTTGCACTAATTACATGATTTTATGCAATAACTAAAAATTTAAACGTAGGTTTACTTTTGTTATAAATTATGTTCTATTCTAATTCTAATGCACCGCGAGAACCAAAGTTGAAAGCCACAGTGCTGGAGGCACGGTTGATATCTTACGCTTTAATGTTCTGTGTTGCTCTGTTCAACTGCAGGTACTGCCACGGGCCGATTCCCGGTTCAAGCAATCCTGGTATGAATTTAAGTTACTGATCAATTCACAATCTCTTCAGAGATGTAAGAGGACATACAGCCGCATTCGTGATAGCTGGACCACATTTAGCGAGACCTGCTGTTAAATTGAACACGATAGGAGATTGGCTTGCGGCTGGATTCTTAAATTGCTTTTGCTCAGGATTCGAATTCCGTTTGTCTGTGTCGCATCTTGCATCCAGGGAGACGCAGCAAATCTTTCCTATTATATCACGTTCAGCATGCTGTACCTGACTGGTGTAGACTCTCACCCCCAGTCTAAAAAGGCAGACCACCCTTAACTGTACCCCACTCCCCCTTACATCGTTTTGACTGACTCGCTCGCATCTGTTCGGTCTGCATGTTAGGACTAGCTGCAGCAGATACGTACATGCTATCCGCCTGCCAAGCATCAAAACATTAATCCGGTTCCCATTAAAGCAAATCCATAATACATGAGCTGGTTCTGATAAAGCTGCTCTCCGTAATACAGTGCAGTATCCACCCCTCTACTATATCTCACCCCAGTCCTCTCACATGTAACAAACTGCACCCACATCGCAGTACTCTTTAAGTCTTCGCTCAAAACCTTGTGGTGGTGGTGGTGGTGGTGGTGGTGGTAGTAGTAGTAGTAGTAGTAGTAACAGCAGTATTTGTAATTTTGATGTTGACACCAACTGGGTAGTAGTAGTGGTGGTGGTGGTGGTGGTAGTGGTGGTGGGGGTGGTAGTAGTAGTAGTAGTAGTAGTAGTAGAAGTATTTATAATTTTGATGTTGACACCAACTGGGTGGTGGTGGTGGTGGTGGTGGGGGTGGTGGTGGTGGTGGTGGTGGTGGTGGTGGTGGTGGTGGTGGTGGTGGTGGTAGTGGTTGTTTCAGTAATAGTAGTACTGACGCAATACTTGTATTATAATAGCTTGCTGTGCAGAGTATCATGTCTGTGGCATGTCTATTATTACCCATAGTTTATAAGTCTAACACGTTGTCGGGCTCTGGCTAAAATCCCATAACTTTTGGGGATAGGCGGGCTCCTGTCTTTCGATTGAGCGAGAAAAGGTGATAAATTTTCTGGTGGGCCCGTTAGAAAAATCTGGTCCCAATTCCGGGATGACTGATGGATTTAGCTTAGTCCTTTCCACTACATTATACTCTTATTCTCCGCTTTTCATTTTCCACGTAAAAACGGAGGCAGTTCCAGCCTCCGAAAGGTTGTGGGACTTTTAGCTCTAGTGGAGAGACAACATCCAAAATTTTAGTCACAAATATGACCACATTCCTTGTCAGAATCCTCTGAAGTTTAGCAAATATATTGTGTTAATGTGTTCTTACACTGGAACAGGTGTATGTAATAAGACAGTTGCATTGTAACAAAAGAATCTTTTGAATTTGTTATTCTTGCATCATAAATTATTCGAAATAACCATAATATTAGCAACCGATAATGTGCGAATTCTTTCTTATCATCATATGTCATGAGTCCATTTGACTAGTGAGTGAATTTGTAGTATTTGTGTACTGTTGTGCAGTACCTTTGTGTTCATTCATGTTGCAAATGTACGATTAATTCTCATAATTGCTACACCGTGAATTCTGCCACACGTCTGCCGTCCCCTCTACAAGTGGATCAGTTTTCAGTATTTTAATACCCTTATGTCGTAATTTCTTTGAGAGTATAGTACTGCTGGAGGTGAAATAATTTGTGTCATTCTTTTCATCCTTGACCTTACATCGGTCGAAATGTTAGCATGTAGAATGAAAGAGGAAATATCAGCACGCCTGCTTCAAATTTAGGCCTGTTGTTGTCGTTGTAATTTTTATCGTTTCCTAAATAGATCTCATTTGTTTTGAAGCTGTTCATTCCGTGCATTATACGTAATCCAATTTTCATTTTTTGTTACTAAACCGACATATGCAAGTAACATATACAATTGTATAGTTTTTATGAATCCTCCAACATGTTTCGGTGCTATAGCACCACTCTGAGGGAGGCAATACACTACATCAAGTTGTCTAAAAAGCAGTTAAAATACACAAAGTGCTTTCGTAATATTTGTCTACTCTTGTAGCTTGCCTCAGCTAAGTTATGTATGCGTGTTAATAATTTAGATGGTTAATAAAACATCGTATATCATACGTAGATCTAAAAAATTTGGTTAATATCTGTGACGGTTGAATATCACGTCAAAATATGTCCTATTTCCCTAATTATTCTACCAGTAACTCGAAAATAGTTTGAAGTTTAACCCCTTGAGGACGAAATGTAACCTCTTTTATTTAAAAACCCATTCCGTACCGCACAGTAAACACTCACTCCCTCGGTTTTGAAAACCCGTCAATTAATGCTGTATAGGCCAGAGTCGTTGTTATTTCTTAGACACGTGCAAAACACGTAAATGGACGATGTGGGCACAACGTAAAGTTGTTTAAATGTTACACCTGATGGCACGTAAAGTAACCACTAAGCTTTAAAAGGTTAATACCAAAATCACGACCACCAGGACCACGAGCCGTCACGTCGTCGTCGTCGTCGTCGTCGTCGTCGTCGTCGTCGTCGTCGTCGTCATCATCATCATCATCATCATCATCATCTTTACCGTTACCATTGTTTTTATCATGTCGCAGGCTCTAATGTTTATGAAAATGAAACAGCTGAGACAGCATTTGCTATTCAATAAGCATTCTTCTTCGAAAAGCTATATTATTTTCTTTAATTAATTCAAAAATGTCGAAAGGTAAACTCTTATATTATGTGTTAATTTATGTAAGATTTGAAGTTGCAGGCCAAATAAATGCATTAAAATCCTGTCGCTTCGTGAAGTTCGTTCAGCAACTGTGTACCCCAGGGAACCTCGAGTGTAACACAGCTAAGGAATATTCACCTAACCCCACGAGCATCGTCACTTCACGTTCATATAAATCACGGCACGGAAGCTGGCTGTCTTAACGTACTTATTTCGTGGGTGTATTCATGCGCTGCAGATAGATGTCTGTAGGCCCTTCAGTATCTGCAATTGAACTAGGATTAGGCACATTTACACAGTATCAGTTACTGGTCAGGGATAATCTACTTTACGCTATCAAATGAGAATAAATAACGTCATTACATGTACACACAATCAATAAAACGTAATAGAATTTTGCTGTGTTAGCAGAAGACAAATTCATAATTTGGGTTTTGCAGCTTGTGGCAGTGAGCAGTTGCTGAATTTACATGGGTGCTTTCCTCCTCTATCTTCAGTGTCGGAGGAGGATCTGGAAACTAACAAGTTTCTATCCCCCCCCAACACACACACACACACACACACACACATACACACACACACACACACACACACACACACTCTTAGACACGGCAAATGTGTACAGCAAATGTGTACAGCAAATGTGTACAGCAAATGCCTCCTACATTGCGACAGAACGGCTTTCAGGCACGCGGTAAAAACACCAAAACAGTATCAATATGGACGAAGAATGGCGCTGAAAAGTTAAAGCAGTCAAAATTTGCTGTTATCCCTCATGCATTTTTAAGATCCTTGTGACCCGGTCGCAGATTTAGAGCGTTTTATTTTCGATTGTGTTGTACATGCTTACATGCAGTTCCCTTAATCCATCACACATGAAAACAACCATTCATCAGGTAAACTGACAGCTGTAATACCCTTATGCAGTAGTGATTTTATAATAAATTATTGACCCAATGTAACCACACTGGTGATACTAGATATACGAATTCCAAGGCGTTAATTAATCGGCGTCAACAGCATTAATAATGTATTATAAACCATCAAATATGTTTGTTCGTGTATGTGTATGTTTATGTATGTACATAATTCATATCACATCGATATGAGTTACGTCCAGCTTACCGTTACGTACCAACTTGCCCTCTCTCCACAACTTCTGCACGTTTCGCTGTTCCATTGGTCAATTCAGAGCTGTCAAAGGATAAATATTGGTCTCGTAGCCTATAGGGCTATTAGACACGTTTACACGGATCACCTCATATATGGAAGCAAGAGTATTAACCGCAAATAAACAACGTAACATGTACACACGTACAGATCCATCACACCTTGCTATTCAGCTATATGTCTACTCAGGCTTGGGTTGGCTATATACCAATAATAACTATCCGCCATCCGGGAATATAGAGTGGATGATAATAATTTAGCAGCGTTATACTATAGAACACAAACATTGCAATACATTGCGGGATACAAGTCAAATTACTAGCTGTGTCATTGTGATGCGACACGTGATATGATGACTAGCAAACATTCAATATTAGCTTTGACACTCCCATAAGTGTCACTAGAGATGTGGGTGTGGGGGGTGAAACCGATGTTTATGCTATTGTTAAATGAAGAGTGGACATGATTAGGTAAATACCAGCCCTGTACCACGTCATTTTACCCTCACGGTCCCAGCACTCTGCTAGCTTGGTATTGTCAGTGATTTATAAAAGCATACTTTGGTGCAAGCATTGATTTGAGGTACATTATAATTATTGGACGTATTATGATTTGGTGTGTGAATGTTGTATTGAGAATGTAATGTGGATATCCTGCAGCATAGTAAATTCTGTTCTGAAGTAACAAAACTTCAGTCAGTTGTTTTAATTATTCCAACAGGTGTTACAAGTCTAGGAGGCCTATTGATGAATCCTTCCATTTCCTGTGGCGCAACAGCCCACATGGAGCTTAGGCTCATTCCTTTTGGAGATCTGGAGGTTTCTAGATCACAGTCAGACGCGCCACTTTCGGTAGGACTCCTCTGGATGAGTGATCAGTCCGTCGCGAAGACCTGTGCTCGACAACAGACAACACTCACAACAGATAAATATCCATGCCGCCGGTGGGATTCGAACCCACAATGTCGAAGGCCCACGCCTTAGACCGCCTATTGAAAGATAATCAGATTATAAAGCAGTCCCACTACAGGCTCGGACAGGCCCCACAGGGTTCCAGGGGGTGGAGACACCCACATTTCCAGACAATCGGCATATGAAGGTGGTAAGGTTGTCAGCCATACGCACCGGCCGTTTTTACCCCCCAGGAAATATTCCTGGTACTCATTTCTGTTATAGGCTGAGTCGACCCCAGGGCCATAGTGAGACTGAAAGATATGTCAGTGAAAAATTCCAATGACACCATAGGGAATCGAACCCGGGACCTTCCGGTTTGTAGTGCAGTGCCTCAACTAACTGCGCCACCGCGTGCCCCATTATCGATTATATCACTGTAATATTTAAATAAGAAATGAATGTAGGTCGCAACACTTCAGTACAGATCAGCGTAAGGCAGTAGCTCCTTGAAAGCCATTAGCCCGTCAGACAAAAGTCTTGGGCCCCATGAGCCTACGCCCGAACAGGTGATGTGTTTGGACACCTGTCCTAATGTTAACAGAACTCTTACTGATCTTGTCTGGATTAACAAACCGCGGAACGACGAGAGTGGACTCTGCAGTGTGGTGAATCAGGCGTCGGAATATTGAGGGTGCTAAACTGTGCATGTTCGTACAAGAACGTGTCCTTTGGTTACAGGTGTATGCTTCTGAGAATCACTGATATTTATTGAGTTAGTTAATGTACCGTTTTAGATGGAATCGAAATTTTAACATCACCTTCTACGCAGAACGCCAACACACGACACAATCCGAAGCCCTTCATTACAATTTTACATCTTCAAACAGGTTTAGCGGGACAGCTCAGTCGGTGTGGTGACTCAGTTGCGGCTGGACAACGGAGGAATCGAGTTGAGATTTCTTTTCTGATTTGCCCAGACAGGCTGTGGTGGCCACCCGGTCTCCTGCTGAATGGGAACTATCGCTTCTTTCACCTAGGTCAAAGCGGCCCCTACTTGAAATTTGCCATTCACCTAATCTGGTACCGAGGCTGAGACTGAGAGGAGCTATACCTCTACTCCCCCATACATCTTCGTGATGTGTACAAGGACAATTTTGCCTTTACCTTTCTCGTAAGAAAATTGTTAATGGTGTCATACAATTTTAACCTATGTATTTGCATAAAATGAATTTTCCCAGCGAAAATTTTATACGCATTTTTCTTTTTCTTGCTATGCGTGCTTTATGTAGCGGCTCTTTTTAACCACCGTTGTTTAATAAATCTAACAATTTTTTAAAAAGACTTTTCCATTTCCCTCCTAATTCCTGTGTGTTAGGTCAAAGGTACGCGTAAAAAATATTTGTGCATAGAATTACCATAACGTGTCTACTTAATTCCTCATTGTGCAAATAAAGACAAGACCTGTCGCAGCTTCACGCTTGTGAAGTATCCCTTCGAACTGTCACTTAACCTTTTAAAGCCTAGCGGTAACATTACGTACTTAACTTTACTTAACTTTAACTTTAATCAATTCTCCATGGTGCTCACATTGCGTTTATGTATTTTGTACTTACCTGGGAACAATCTGCAACTTTTACCTGACACGTCGTCAAATGATTGGTTTTGTTAAACTTGGGTAGAGAGTGTTTACTGCGCGGTACACCCTGAGTCTTTATATTAGGCAGAATGCGTTTCGTCTTTAAAGGGTTACTGTGCCTCGAACTTGCGGTGTATATTACTGACATAAGCGTGTTTCTAACATGATTAATTTATAACCTCCCACAGTGTTTCTGTGACAGACAGTAATTTTATACAGGCCTGGAACTAGGGTTCTGGGCGCACTCACTGCCCTTTGCTTCGTGTCTGGGCTTAGTGTCTTCAGTCCGCATTGCGGTCCTACAGATGCGTGTTCCACTAACACTAAGTAGTAAATAATCTTCAGGAAATAACATGTCTTACTTTGTGAACAACCCTTAGACTCTCTCTCTCTCTCTTTCTGCTGCCGTCTGTCAATAACAATTTCCTTCATTTAGTCTCGGTTATAAATCATTCTTCCTGCCTGCTATCCACACATTGCAAGTCTACAAAGCACAACCTTTCCCTCCGTTAAGTGGCCTGTGCGCCTAATTTTGAAGGAGACACGTGACTCTTTAATACATTTTCACGGTCATATTTCTTGTTATGGTTCCAAGAATACGATGGTAATATCAATAATCTCACTGTTGTGTTTTTGCATTGTCTCATTCATAGTGTGAGGTCACTTGGACCTCATTTCCATCGATAGAAACGTCCCACATCCTTCTCCGTTTACCCTGTCCCTCTTCCCTTTTTAGTTACAACCTAACGTATGTTGAGATATTTTACTTTCGTTATATCTACTGAACATGTATGCCTCTTATTCCTCTATTCTTATGGTAAATACTATTTTCCCCATTTCAATTTGCCCCCAGTTTTGAAAAATTCTGCATTTATTGAAAAGTTTCTAAGTACTTTGTAAGAATTTTCGAAAAAAGCTTTCAGTGTCATATTCTGTAACACCTTTCGTCAAGTGCTATGCACGTTATAGTCTTATTTCTTATATAGTACAGGACAAAATTTAATATAGCAAGCAGAATACGTGGCGGTAAGTTTCTACTCTTACACGTAGCAGTTTTGACCATGAGCAGACCTGATGTACCGTTAAATTTCAGTAGTTTTTCTGCGGAAAGTGCATGCTCCATACATTTGCGAAATAGTACAAGATTAATCTAAATGTAAGTAATTTTCTCATTTAACCGTTCCTGATTGGGTCTGTACCTTGCATTTAGCTTCCAAACCTCATTTTATTTGCCTCAGTATTAAGAATGTAAGTTTACTTATGTACATACATTCATATCCTCTAGTTAATGTGGGACATTACAATTCGTCACCGTGACCTTGCAAAGGCAGCATGCATTCTCTATATTAAATAACTGAAGTATGTTCTCTTACATATTTACCTGTGGCCAATCGTTGTTTAGTTCTTCGCGTAGCCGCGAAAAGCGCCTATTACATTCTTCATATCCTGTCGTCTCTACGTCTATCTCTCCGTCCTTCCGTCTTTCCGTCTCCCCGAATGCATCAGCACAGGTCGCGCTGGTCGGATTTACGTGAATGTTGGTACTGGGGACTTTTATGAAAATGCATCAACAAATTCGAAATTTGGTTAAAACTGGGCAAAAATATCGGGCATTTAACACGAAGACCCAAGTAACTTTTATTGTTTCCGGCGATATTAAATTTCCATAATAGCGCTGTCTTGGGGTGAAATGGTATTAGGTTTTTACCATAGCCGAAGAGGTACAAAGATTAAGCGAACGCGTCACAGTCTTCATTAAACGTACCCTGCTTGTCTCGTTCTTATGAGGTTTGACTGTCACACAGCAGAGGGTACGAAGAGCAACATTCGTCTGCGATATGATGTCACAGAGTAAGGTGTAAATATTTCTGAATAACCTGCTGCCTCCATCTTCAGGACAGAAAGGGGAGGAGTCCCTCAGAAACTCTGCTTGGATTTCAGACTACTATACGTTACACACCAGAAGACATTAAGCTTGAATTTATGCGAGATTTCACGCTTGAAGATAAGTTTTCTGGGATGTGACACCGTGTTGATTGGTACATTGGCAACAACTTTTAGGGGAAGCTTTCTGCTTGCATTTTCAGTGTAGTCGAAAACAATTATTTCTGTGATCTTGGACCAACCTGAAGATGGAGACAGCATGCTTATCTGTAATGTTTGTACTGATATACCAAGCCACGTAGTGTCATTACCCATAAGACTGGAACCTACTGTAATTTCTTTCACGCAGAATCTACTCTTCTGAACAAAATAACTCTCTCCCCTCCAGTAGATTTAGCGCTATTCCTATAGTTGGCCAACCAACAGCTTTACAAAGGGAGTCAACTTTCTGAACAAACAGACACACTGAATGGATTTAGTGATCTGAATCCAATTTTCACCAGTGTCAGTACTGAAAGAATTATTGATGATAATTGTCAGAAGGGTGGAAATTGTTGTTCTCCGAAACAGTGACTGAACTAAAGGGGTGAAGCCAATACAATGGAACACAGGACAAGCAATCTGTTGCTAAGGACCTACACGCATGTGGCATAACAGTTTAATGTGGTACAAGCAAACTTGTCGATATTAGGGAGCATTTGATTGCTAGAAACTGATTTGAAGTTCTGATTAACGTATCTATACTTCATTTGCAGGTGATGCAATGACCGATTCTTAGGCTTTGAAGTAACACTGTTTTAACTGAAGAGGTTTTAAGGTGACTAATGAATGAGGAGCAGATGAGGTGCTTTATGGCAAGGGGCTCCAAATTTGAAAACATTCTGTGGTCAGACGCATGAAATTTGATAAGGTGATAGCATGTACGTGTATCAGAACATTTTTTTGATATTTCTGTTCTTGTATTAAAAGCGTTCATATTTGAGGCCAGTCAAAACTCTTTCAAACCGCGAAAATTTATCTACTTACGGAGAAGAATCCTTCTTAATACACGGACAGTTACTCCTCTACTCGAGAAACTCCTAGACTTTTATGGGGCCCAAAAATTCATTTTGTGTTAAATGTTGGAAACTCGACCCTGTCCTGAGCCAGTTTAATCCAGCTTATAATTGTGCCATCCTTCCGTTAAAACACGTTTTGATTTTATCCTACCATTTAAACCTAGGTCTCCCAAGTGGGCTTTTCCCTTCAGGTCTCAGAATAAAATTTTCTGTACACGTAACATGTTGTTCATGCGTTCTACATATCCCACCCATATCAGCTCTTTCACTCTGATCTTCCTAAATACTGCGACACTCTTCACTGTGTAATTTCTTAGTTCTATTTTTATTACTCTTAGGCCAAATTATCAGTGAAAACCTGTTGTACCTAGACACCCTCATTAGGTGCTTCCCTTACAATGATAACAAATATTTACAAGAGTCACTCTATACCAATAAAAATTAATAGGTAGTAAAATAAGTACTACGTAATTATTAAATTTTCATGACCCTTTGTGTCTCAATGCTGTGAGAAATGTTTTCACAAGCAGTAATCAAAAGTTACTTCCAAAATTTATACAATTCAGTTAGAATAGCAGACTATCAGGCAGATATAGGCTAACTTAGCCTTACATAATTTTTCATTTTTTTCTTCTGAATTCAAACACCGGTTCTCAACCTACAAGTAGCGCCTTAAATTTGGGCCGTGAAATACAGTCCAATGAAATGCGAAAATTTTATTGAAGCAGTTGTTTATTCGTAAACGAAAATTTGTTGATAATTACAGAAGTGCATCTCTCTTACCATTTTGTTTTGCATGGGGTCGCAGAAATTGTAAAATTCATTGTTCTTGAAAAAGGCTCGCCTTCCTTTTTTCTATACGATAAGAAAGAGCAACTTTTCCTTCCTGATCCTACCTGAATCACAATTCACAATACGTTCCTCATTTGACATTAGAATTCTTGCAGTTGATGCAGTGTATTTAAAAATATTTCAAATATAATTAACCAAAAAACTCCAGGAATTTGTTGATGGTTCTTGCGGCTTTCGTTATCCGTGAGGTTAGATGCAACTTTCTGGTTGTGAAGTGCACTGATATTTGTGTGTTTTTTAAAGGGCGGTTACGAAAATTTGCGGCTATGTTGGCGAGTGGATAGTGACGCTGAGACGGCAGTTGGCCGGGTCGTCGCGCTTGGCTGCCCGGTGGAGTGGGACTGCCGATTGCAATGATGGATGCCTCTCTCCCCCTACCGAATGTTCGCTATAATATCGTCCCTTTATTAGCCGACTCTTAGATTCGTGTTATCTTATGGACACTGGAACCCCACTCTTTTCTGGACCACATGTTTCTAAAACAGCGAGCCGTGTATTCTAGTGAAAAGTAGGAACATTTCTAATTTCGTTCTGTGAGAATTTACATCACTCAGTGGATTTCATGCTAATTCTTTAGAAGAAAATGAACTTAACGTTTTCTTAAAGCCCCCACTGATTCCTAACCTGAGCCTGAACCTTATTACTTTTCTTTACGATCGCTTTCGCAGTATCCTTCTGCTTCCCGGACGAAATTTTGTATGCATTTCTAATTTCTTTGTTATCTGCTACAATACCCGTCCACTTTATTCCCCTTAAATTCATAACCCTAATTTCTCTAGTCCTCTGTTGCTCCCCCTCTCTTAGGTCGAAAAATCCTCCTTAGCACCGTTTTCTTAAACATCCTGAATCTGTTTGACAGACGAAGTTTACTTCCATACAAAGTAGCAGACTAAGTTGTACTTTGTGCATTTGAATGTTTAGGTACTCACGGAGTTCACAAATTTAATAGGCTCTCAAATTTTGCGAAGTTAATTTTGATTTGTTGCTGTCGCTTCCGGACACCCCTATTTTAGCACGACCAAATTTTTAAATGTATGTATGACTTCATATTATAATTTTACCGTTTATTCTCGTGAAGAGACTTTACAAAATACTCGATTTATTTTCTCCTATATTTCTTTAGATCAGCCATTTTACTAGGTACAGTAGCCTGAAGCATGGGACACCTACCCATAGACGTTAAAACACTATTAAGTTACATCTGAGGGAAACTGGTTACAGGGATTGTGCAGAATTGTATATATGTAACAAGTTTTCTGGAGAGCCTACTGCTTCCTTTTTGGGCTATAAGCTAGACCGTTGGGCTACCCTGAAGCTGGAGCAGTATACCCTTCTGCACTGCTGGTGCCTGCGTACAAATTTACGTGGCGTCGTATCCTAGAAGCCGGAAATAGCATCACTGTAAAACGCCCAAATCTTGTATTGTTTTGTAAAAGCTAACAGGCTAAAGACAGGTCAAATGGCGGCCATTGGTATTAAACATGTCGCAGTCCACACCATTAAGGCGTATAGGTGAGTAGAAGCATAGCTCCACTGATTCTTAACGTTGACACTAGAAGCAGGTGGGTGGTCAACTTCAATTAGGGACACTTTTACCCTAGAGAAAATCCCCGGTGCCCCCATTAAGGACGCTTTTACCCAATAGAAAATCCCCGGTGCCCTTTTTATAGGGGATTGGGTGGGCCGAGACGGTCTGGACGGTTTTGGAGAAGAGAAAATCTCGTGGCCCAGGCGTTCAGCGTGTAGCTAATCTTTGGTTTTTGTAATCAGCGGTGTCGAATCTTGGGTTCTGCTACTAGAGAGGTATTTTTTTTGGGTTGTTTTTCCTTTCCTTGCATGTGTTTGTGTGCTCTGTTTCTACATGAACTGAAGTCGGTACCTTCATGTTACGAGACCCTCAGAAGCAGCATTTATTTGTCCATGATGTGATACATCACCGTGCTAGGTGACCGACCAGTCACGGCTAGTTAAATCTCGTTAGGGCGCAGGGCTATGCGACAAAGGGAAGAGCAGCTGAATGCACCAGCAGTGGAGTAACAATGAGATGATGTAACAGAACAACAATGGCCCGCGGTCTGCAAGAAGCACCCACTCCACGCTCGAGCATGCCCGTCCGTCAATTCTCTGCCTCTCAGACACGATACCGCACACCTGTCGCGAACTGCACCGACTTCACCAAGTGCCTGTCAGACACACGCCGCAAGAGCCTCTCGTAATCATGTCAGATCTCAGGCGGTTGGCCATAAGGTTCTTATCGCCAAAGTTCAGGTTTCGTTCTCAGATCAGTCCATCTGGCGCTGTGAGAGGTTTTTCTCAGAGAAGACTTGGCGTTTTCCTGTCAATCACAATTATAGCAATGCTGCATCTTCATTTTTATTCTGCTACTAATGACATTATATAGTCGTTCGCGTAACCATCATTGCCATGGAAAGCAGTAAGTACTGCATATTGCGGGGGTATGTTTGTGTGCGTGCGTGCGTGCGTGCGCGCGCGCGCGCGCGCATGTGTGTGTAGCCTTTTCGTCCAGCATGGAGCGCTCATGCACCATATTGTTATGTTTGGCCTGTCTGAATCTACCATATTTTTCCACGTTACCTTATAAACGGCACGATTTTCAGGCAAAAAATATCTGTTTTGATTTTCTCTACAAATCTGTCTGAAATATTTCTCATTGTAAGGAGAATTGAGCGAGGTATTACCATAAATGTATATAGGTCTTCACATGAAGTACCCGTCATTCTTGTCGGATTTTAATGAGACCTGAATTTTCTCGACAGATTTTGGAAAAATATTTGGATATTAAATTTCATAAAAATCCATCGAGTAGCAGACGACTTATTCCATGCGGATGGACAGACGGACAGACGGAAGGACGGACGGACAGATGGAAGGACGGACAGACGGACGGACGGACAGACAGACAGACAGACAGACGGATAGACAGATATAACAAAGCTAATAATCGCTTTTCACAATTTTGCAACCGCGCCTCGAAATCACAGAGACAAAACAATGCAGGCGCAACAGAAAATGTAACTTCAATAACGTAAGTTATTTTGACAGAAAGGAGGTATTAATGGCAGTAAACTGCAGTATAACTCCAATTATCCGGAATAATTGGGACCGCGAGCCGTTCGGATATACAGAACATCCTGATAATTGGATTTTTCTTTGAAAATAGACTACATTGGCAGTTTAAAGTGGAAAAACTTTTCTACAAACGACTATTTATAGGTTACATATTTATTTACGTACAAAGTTCTAGACATCCATAACACTTTACAGTATTGTACTCGATCCGATAACCTGCAGTTTCAAGGTAAATTAGTTTTGTAGAATTCTCGGTTAAGTTACCTGAAGAGCTGAACCGCTCAGGATAATTGGCGATCCGGATAACTAGCGTCCGGGTAATTGGAGTTATACTCTAGTTAGAAATGAAAATTACATTGACTAACAAGTTAGGATCGAAAAAATTTGGGGACTATATAATAAAATTTAGTTTCGAATTTGTGTCTCCAATGAGTCTGACTTGAAAATTTGCAGACTGAAGTAAACACGTGAAGAGATTGAGAGTTATATTATGTCTAGTCAATTTGGCGTTAGGTCTTCAGCACCTGTGAAGAGGTGGAAGTACCAGTACGTATACAGAACCAGCTGAAATGTGCTGTATATTATTAAATTTTTCTTTTATGTGATGTGTATATTTTTCAAAATCTAGTGTTATTTCTGGGGTGGTTTAGGGAGACAAAAAAAAAACCATGCAATCCTAGCTAACACAGTTAATAATGAGCTATTGTTACGTGGCACTTGTGTGTTGCGTGTCTAACAGTTGGTACCGCACATCAGTGCATGGGAAATCTGATATCGCTGCTTATGTCGTGCATTGTGTAGATCAGGGGCATTATTGTCGAAGGGCTTCTTGCATTACTGCTCACATATGCACCGTCAATTAAGCTCCAAGAACACTAACCCAGATTCCAGTAACCTTTCTTTGGAAGGCGGTATACAAAACAGCAGGTCAGTGTTTGAAGATATAACCCTCCTTACGGATGTCTTGCTGTTAATATACCTGTGTATATGAATGTGTGCAAATGGGAAAGCTAAAATTGTCTCTGTAATTAAGTAAAGAGAGGATAATATTAAAAAGGATTTTCAAGCAGTGGGATGGGGGCATAGACTAGATTGTGCTGGCTCAGGATAGGGACAGCTGGCGGGTTGTTGTGAATGCGGTGATGAGCCTCCAGGTTACATAAAATGCGGGGAGTTTCTTGACTAGCTGAGAAACGGTTAGCTTCTCAAGAAGGCCTCCGCTCCATGGAGTTAGTTAATTAAGTAACAGGCTATGAAGATATACGGGAGAATGGAAGGATAGTTTCATGAATTTTTAACCATGAAGCTAGATTAATTGAGCTTGGAATTTCATTCTACAGCCGCCTTTATCCCATCGTAATTGCCGCTATATTCATTGGAATGTTGACTCTCCTAAACGGATAAGAAGTTATTACCGGCTATTCTGTCCTTATTGTGTCTTTATGCAGTTATCGGCTTTCTGTTTGTAAGAAGGAGGTACAAGGCAACAGGAATAAAGCAAAGTGAAAGGTATCTGTGTTCCAGTATGCATTAAATTCTCAGACTTTGTCTAAAACGTCTCGTGTCTTGAATATTCGGTGAAACTTTAACTTAAGGTGTCCCGGTGGCATCGGGTATTCCCCATTTTCAGAGCAGTGTAAGCATTTAAACTGGCAGTTTCAGCATTTAAAATGACACTCAGCAGGCAATATGGAGAAAGCTTTTCTGTGAAATTTTCGTTTCAGCGTGATCGATTCTTCCATACGTTAATTACTGACGAACATATGGAACCTAGGCGTATTTCATCCAAGTTCTGATTATAAGTGCTGAATATCGCCTGTCGCTGACGTGTGACGCCCGGCTTATCTACCGAATCAAGCCTCCGCACGCCATCATAAATATTGGATGTATTAATATTACAAGTGTGTATGCGGTGAAGGCACTTTAAAAATGCATATATCAGACTGCAAGACGACAAACGTGTAGGAAATTAGAATTTAAGACAAACACTCTTCAGCTCTGACATCATGCATTTATTATAACGGTTGACGAATAAAGGTTTTCAGTTGAAAAGGTGCAGGCACTGGAATATGCCTAGCCTGCAGATTAACCATCAGAGATAATGACGGATGGCTGTGGAAAGTAGGCTATAGAAACTGTTATATGGAACGTACAAGGTACTTTAAGAGTTAAGGCAGATGGGCTTTCGTCAAGTACTGACTAGTTTTCTTTCTAGATTTCAAGACTAGGGTTGAATGTATTTTGTTAGGGGACAATTATATATATATATGTCTTAAATTTGTTTTTGGGGTCCTTTCTCTATTTTTCGCTAACCTAGATTGCATAATCATGCAGAAAACTGGTATAGCACCAGAGTGCAAATAGAATAATTAGGAGATACTAAATAAATAAGAATTAAACGTGGTTGTCGAGACGAGTAGAAAGCATGAGAAAAGAGTAAGAAATTTCAGATAACCTTAATAAATCTCCTACCCACATTACTTCTAACGGCTGACTTAATCTGCTCGCTAATAGGCCAATAGATATGCCGTCTTATAATATTGAATTCCATGTAGTAAAGATTCCGAGATATTTCGAAGAGACCTGTTGCCTCCATTTGGATGTCAGAAAGGTTTGTTGAAGGTGGTGGCAACAGGTTATTTGGAATGTCAGTAAATGTCTGCCAGGCTAAACGCCTTTTTACTGACAACAATTACTCATGTTCACAGCCATCAGAACCTGAAATATCACCAACGCTTGAAAATTTAATGCGTAAAATATTCAATTTCTAAGCCAGTTTATGTGTAAAATGTGTTACATATTTAGGAGGGGACAATATTAAAAGGAATTTGGATAACCGTAGGAATTGGTCTGAACAGGATCATGCTGATTAAATGGCCGGCTTATCTGAAGGGAATTCTGGTTCTTCTGGGTCCTTGAAAGCTGGGAATTTAGTGGCCATGAAGGTTCCAAACTTAAATATTTGCTATGCAGTTGGTTGGAATATTAGCCGGGTACATCGTTACCTTAATAATTACATTTCAGACTGATCATGATTGTGGTTGGTTAGGTAGCTAGATGAACAGTTATGTAGAATGAAGCAGAAGGTGTGTGGTGGTCTTCAATTTCAGGCACATATGTGAGGGTTTTCAGTAAAAACTGTGGGCGCAAATGTGAACAAAGGTTTAATCACAGGCTTTTCAATGCATCAATGATACTCCCTACTTCAACTCAGCAGTATGTTACGTATATGCCCTGAGGCTATCACATGACACCCTGAAACTCTCAGAGAGAAAGAAAACTGAAAAAGATAATTAGAATGATAATAGAAGAATAAAACATGAAGTAAAGAGGGGGTGATAATACAAGAGGTCTTCCCTCTATGCACACAATGTCAGAACACTTGGAACTGTCAAGCGCCCTTCTATAGTATGGGATTGATAAATCTGTTCTGCGGTAGCCGATCGTGTTTTTAAGCCCCCTCCGTTCGTACAGCATGTGGACGGGAAGAAGCACTAGCCAGCAGGCTGCGAGAACTTGAATCGTCAAAAACTTAAGTGCAGATTCCATTGTAAAAAACATCACGCACGAATTACGTTACGTTACTGTTTTCAGGGCTTGAGTCCGTCGGACGATATTATAATAAGGGGGTGAGTATTATTATGCAGTGGAAGAGAAAAATTGAGAGACTGGATACAAATTAGGGGTGCCAAAAAGTTACTGTTTTAAACTGAGGCCATAAGGGGTTTCTGTGTAGGAGATGTTAGCTGTCAAAAGAGCTGCCTTCTTTGGACACAAACGTGTTTGTATGACTGAGTCAGAAATTCCCGCGTGAAAATTCTATTAGAATGATCAAATTAAACAGGATGGAATAAGTGGGGGACGTTGCAGCCATGGTAGAGATTAGAAGGCAGTCTTTCGTTCAGATAACCTGAACACAAGGGACAAAGTTGCTGACCTGGTAGTAGATAGGACGATAATATTAAGATACATTTTAAGTAGAGAGTGTTGACTGGCCTTACCGCAGGGCTGTGGAGTCGGTACACAAAAGCTTGTACTCCGACTCCGTCTCCGACTCCGACACCGCGATTTTTAAAACTCCGACTCCGACTCATTCATAAAAGTTCAATATGTATTAAAAACGGTAAACCTATAAAACGTTTCTTCACTTCTACGTAAATCATCAGGCCACTTTTTAGACTTATAACCTATATTTAAGTGTAAGTCTAATGATTACTGTAGCTATCAGGGCTCTGGAGTTGGAGTATCTACTTAAGCTTTTAGTTTGAAGTCGTAGTCGGAGTCGGTACATTTTTACCGACTCCGACTGCACCTAAAATTCCTTCCGACTCCGACTCCGACTCCAACTCCACAGCCCTGCCTTACCGGGCTCAGCCTGTCCAGTGACGGGGTGCAGTGAGCACGGCAATAGAACATCGGTTTTCGCAAATCAGGGGGACTATTTTGACTAAACTGGTAATTGTTACCTCCTCAAAGGGGACACTATTTTAAACAGTCAGTTAATTAGCTTGAAGTTCTATTTATGTCATCACAAATTATAACAGCCGATTCCAGTGGCCGCGCGGTCTAAGGCGTAGGTCTGCGGTCGTTCGACTGCTGGGACTGCGGGTTCGAATCCCGCAGAGGACATAGCTGTCTGTGTCTTCTGAATGTTGTGTTTTGTACAGATAGGGGCCTCTGCAGTGGACGTTCTCTCGTCCAGAGGAGTGCTACTGAGTGTGTGTGAGTCACTGAGTGTGATGAGGCGCAACAACAAATCTTTAAGCCTACAATGTGTTAGTAGAAGCGGTTTCCCTAAGAAAGAACAAATTAACACAAGCGTTTCGTTTCGTATTCCTTACCTCTTCTACCTACTCACACTAGGTGTTTATTTGTACTTGATCACACTCGGACACACATCGCAGTCGGTAGGACTCCTCTGGACGAGTGATCAGTCCGTCGCAGAGACCTCTGCATGACGACACAAACACTTAAAGAGACAAATATACATGCCCCCGGCAGGATTCGAACCCACGATCCCAGCAAGCGCTTGGCTGCAGACCTACGCCTTAGACCCTGCGGCCACTGGGATCGGCACAAAAGTTTCGTACTGGGAAATATTCTAATTCAGTAAATCAGAAATCAAGTTAATATTCGAGGAATCTATTCAGAGTCAGTTTTTAATATTCATACCGACTTATTCCTTAATTGTTTGCTTTAATGTTGAACCCAGGCTCGTCGACACATGATGTGTTATGCACGTGTGTCGCCACCTAGTCATTTAACTTCACAGTCGTCTTCAGGGACTGTAACATGTTGATTTACAAACCTTTGCTAAAGAAACTTTATTTTCGTGTCACAGAACTAGTCACTCTTTCAAATGTAAATATAGGGCTATTGTGAGAAAAGAGTACTGTTACCTTCTACTTCAGAAATAATTTTGTAGTCTGCAAATAATGAAAACGTGGAATACAGCTACGCAAAAATTTGTAACTTAGATGTGAAAATTTTCAGTCATATTATGTACTATTTTCACTAGAATCATGATATCGTTACCTCAGTCATTATTACATCAGTCGTTTGTCGCTCTGTCCTCTCCTCGTGGTAACTATGTACACCTTAAAACACTGAAGACTGTTGTCTTTTACATGTGACGTGATGTAGCCAAGTAGAAATGCACCGACTTTTCGGATCTAAACTCAATCTTAGTGTTGTGTAGCTATGGGCCTATATAGACCTACCTATTTAAAACAGAAGTGTGAAACGCCAAACGTAAAATTGCCAGCACAAGAAGGCAGCCTTTCACGTCTCCTTGGTGCGTCCACCTTACATATGTGTGAAGGGCGCTTACAAACGGAAACTGTCTTTACAAACTAAGGTCTGTATAGAACAGATAAAAGGTAATAGCTCCGTTCCTTTAAACTGGACTAGAAATTCTTCCGGTTCTGATATTCCCCAGATCATCGAAGACTTGGTTTAATTTTATCAGCTCCAAGTTAAGGCACATGGTCCTGACGCTCATGCAATGCCAGCCCTAATATTGGGACCCTCTGGGCATCTGCCCTCTTTGTGAATTGGATAAACCACCTAAGTTTGTAGCCCACCATGTTGTGGCACATCAACTATAAGAGTTTGCTTTCTCAATTTAAACTTGTTTTGTATATTTTGTCCTATATCCTTACATTTTGTCCTATATCCTTATATTTTGTCCTATATCCTTACATTTTGCCCCATAGCCTTATATTTTGTCCTATATCCTTACATTTTTCCTATATCCTTATATTTTGTCCTATATCCTTACATTTTGTCCTATATCCTTATATTTTGTCCTATATCCTTATATTTTGTCCTATATCCTTACATTTTGTCCTATATGCTTACATTTTGTCCTATATCCTTACATTTTGTCCTATATCCTTATATTTTTTCCTATATCCTTACATTTTGCCTATATGCTTATATTTTGTCCTATACCCTTATATTTTGTCCTATATCTTTACATTTTGTTCTATATCCTTATATTTTGTCCTATATCCTTACATTTTGTCCTATATCCTTACATTTTGTCCTTATTCTTTATATTTTGTCCTATATCCTTATATTTTATCCTATATCCTTACATTTTATCCTATATCCTTACCTTTTGTCCTATATCCTTACATTTTGTGCCATATCCTTACATTTTGTCGTATATCCTTATATTTTGTCCTATATCCTTACATTTTGTCCTATATCCTTACATTTGGTCCTATATCCTTACATTTTGTCCTACATCCTTACATTTTGTCGTATACCCTTGCATTTTGTCCTGCATCCTTACATTTTGTCCTATATCCTTACATTTGGTCCTATATCCTTACATTTTGTCCTACATCCTTACATTTTGTCCTATATCCTTACATTTTGTCCTATATCCTTATACTTTAAGTACAGTATTACAATCACATTATTAGAACTTCATGTTCGAGACTTTAGCACCCCTTAGCGTGATTCCCCGCAGCCCGAGTTGCTCATTCAAGCAAACACAGCCTCCCCCGGTTCTTCTTGCATCACAGTGTGACATATGGCTCAGCGTAGTGGCACTATCACTCATTCATCCACTGCCTATTGACCTCCAGTGACGTGCCTACCGTAGGGTGAAAATGCTTTGCTTTCTAGTATACAGCCGCTAGTCCATTACGAGATTCGCCGTGCATCTAAACTGGTACCACCACAAGATGAATAATTCGTACACTACATGCAACACAGGGTGTCTACAAGCTTTAGTGCAGATACATTGCTTACTTCACTTAACTATGTAGTATCAGTTGCATGGGCTATATAACATCGATTGGCAGCATTTTTGTGGGCAATTGGCACGTTATAAAGGTGTATTTGACGTCACATGTTTGAGGAGAGATATCTGTGGTACTGTCCCGGTTGAGAAAGTTAGAAAGAACCTGTCGATTAATAGGTAATTAAGATAAATCTGTTTTGTCATTTGTTATAGAAATATTTATCTTCAAGTTTGTAAAAAACAGAGTCAAGTTTAAAATCTCAAACTTTAGAACGCTTGGGATAAAAATACGTACATCAGTGACCTTTGGGAAATTAGTAAACATTCAGTGTAAAGCCGTTAACCTAGAATTTGGAGGAGGAACCGAGGAAAACAACGAAGGGATACTCACAAACAATTCGTCGCAAACTCTTATTACAGTGATGAAATCAAGGAGATCTGCACTGTTTTGGGATATTACGCAGCGTCGAGTGCTAGTTCTATACCGACGTTTCGGGACGACCTATCGGTCGTATCTTCAAGGATCACGAAGTCCAAGTTTTGTTCTTGGATTTCTTGACCCTTGAAGACTGGACCGATGTGTGCGTCCCGAAACGTCGGTACAGAACTAGCACTCGACGCTGCGTAATATCTCAAAAGAGCGCAGATCTTGTCTTACAGCTCTACGGAAGCCTGAAGTCACGCAAATCAAGGAGAGTTAAATGCCTGAAGAGTTTCACGCGTCATTATAGTGAGAAATGTCTACAACATTAGTCAGAAATGAGAATGAGAACAGACGTGAATGGGAGGACGCATTTAAAATAGATGTCAAGGAAGGAGAACGTAACGGCGCAAGATGGATTGTCGAATTTTTGTCAATAATGTTATTAATTTTGTTATAGGACGGTAACTTTAATTCTTTAGGACTTCCTAAGTTCTGTAATCTGAATTGAGGCGTCTTAAACATGCAAATTATGGTATGTTAGATATTATTTAGAATTTAATTTGCAGTTGCAATGTCCGTGATGGCGAGCGGAGGCTACCCGTTGCTATTACAGGGCCATTATTGAGATTTATATAGAAAGTTAGGGCAGAGCCTAAGGACAGTGTTATGTTTGGACCGCTAATGTAGACGGGCGTTGAGAAATAAAATCCCTTGTCCTCGTGTTTTAATTACTGCCCGTTGTTTCCTTGCCTTTGCACTTTCTCATTCTGCCCGCACACTGTAGTGAAACAGCGGAACAAGTCACACTGTTTTCCGTGTCATTAAGTAATTTGCTAATAAATAATTAAATATAAAACACACTTATTTCTCTCCGTAGTTTACCACAGTGACGGAAAGCACGGTTTAAAAACGAAACAGGGCAAGCATAATGAAATTCAGTGGCAGACTAACACAGTTTACTTTAGACGTTTTCCTGATATGTTAATATAGAATATGCTGTTCATTAATATCTGTTGTAAACATTTAGCTCCTTATCTGTAAGGGTACTAAATTTCACATTCCACAGAATATTTTTCAGACGTTATAATGACAGTCTCGGTGTAGTGGTTAATTTCCTTGCTTTCTGTTCAGAAGGCAACTAATTCGAGCCATGGAGGATGCTCAGTACATGGGCTGAAAATTCTACTGGTTTTCCTAAGTAATTCCATAAAATATTGATACAGCATATTATTCTAAAACTGGGGATACGCGGTGGGGCAGTTGGGTGAGACACTGCGCTACAAGCTGGAAGGTCGCGGGTTCGATTCCCGATGGGGCCACTGGGATTTTTCTTTGACATAATCCTTCCTGTCCTGTTCCTAGGGTCATACAGCCTGTAACAGAAATGAGTACCAGGGATGTCTCCTGTGGATAAAGGCGGCCAGTGCATAGGCCTGACCATGTTACCACTTTCGTGTGCCGATTTTCTAGAAATCATGGAAGCCTCGACCACCTGGAACCCGACAGGCCTGTCCAGGCGTGTGCAGACATTGCTTTGCCTAATATAGCTGCTACTTGTCCTTTCTGATGACTTCTAGTTTGGAACCAACGTGTCGTTAGTCTTTAGATGCTATTAGGTAAGTACTGAATGCCAGGGATTTTGATTACTGGCAACAAAAAGAGGTTTTCCTTAAGGTCTCGGACATTTTACGCAATCTAAGTCAAGAAATCACGCAGCCTCAGAGTTGATTTAAGTTTCCTCGAGGTACGACTTACATCCATCTTGCATACAAGTCGAATATCTCGCTGGGTGTGCGCCCCGCGTTCTCCGGTGTCCCTCCTCGGGCACACATCGCAATAAGGCAAGACCAGCTTCGTGGTAATGGATCCATTAAGAGAGGGTCCATACGTTGTATGCACAGTGAGAGAGATATACATAGAGCCGTGTCCACCGAACGTCAGTTCTGTGTGGGCTATGATATGATTAGCTTCCCTTCCAACCGGTTTATATGGCCGTCACTACGACTGCTTCAGATATAAACCATTAGAAAGGCGAGCTTACACTTACTGAAACAGCTCACATAATAACAAGTACACGTTCAGACAGTTTTTATGCTGTCTATTATGCATTCTTTGCACAGCGTTATAATGGGGACGTCGTTTTTTGTGCCTCTCTTTTTGCCCACTTGTATGTTTTCATCTCGGGAACCAGTAAAAATTACTTCAGTTACATTTGTATTGAGGGTTATAAACTAAAATGTATCCACCGCTTTTCATTGTGTCATATACATCTATAACTTACAGGTAACACACGCCCCATTTTTCTTATTCTTTCTTAGTCTGACTTCTTTTAACCTAATTATTGTAGGTGTAGAATTTTATTGTTGCACCTGATCATACTCAATGACGTACACACACACACACACACGCCCACAAACACACTAGGTAGGACTTCTCTGGACGAGGGATCGGCCCGTCGCAGAGACTACTACCTGACAACACATAACATTCAGAAGACACAGACAGCCATGCCACGGCTGGATTCCAACCCGCAGTCCCAGGAATCGAGCGGCCTTAGACCGCGCGGCCACCGGGATCGGCTGCCTAATTTTTATGAAGCAAAAACGGATATTTGAATTTTTTAATAAACAATAATGAACAATAAGAAATAAATAAATAATAAATAATAATAAATAAGTAATTTTTTAATAAACAACTGTAGGCTTGACCACATATATCACGTAGCAAATTTTTAAAATGAGAACAGGACTTTCTGGACAGCTGTATAGTCGGTGTTAACGTACACAAATATACGCATAAATATTCTTATTAAATTTTACATTTACAGTACTTACTGTATATTTAGCATGAGAAGAATACCGAAAAATACAGAGACCTCTAGCTGAACACCACCGACGATCGTCTCCCACCCCCCCCCCCCCCCCCCACTTCGATTTGCCTCCTCCGAACTTAAAAGAATAAGACCCGACCAGTTCTGAAACACAAACAGGCCGCTTCATCTCCGGAGTTTATGACCACGATGAACATGATTAACGTAGACCCCTTTCACTGATGCAGCAACGCTATATTCGCCTAGCCCGTAATCCAGAAGGCTCCCTTGATCCGCCGCCCTGCAGCGCAGTGTAAGAGAGCCTTGAGTGTCAACCTCTTCGTCTTTTGTCCTCCCTATACATGGCCGATGCTTCCTCTCTCTCAGCTCATTCGTGAAACCATAAGCTAACTCTCCGAGGCTGTGGGATAATCTACACCACGCCTCGTTATTAATTTCATCTCGAAAGTTAGCGGTGCCTGTAGTGGTGGAGTAACATTATATAGCGAGGCACTCTGGCCTGACCTCTAGCGGTCGGTAAGCCGGCCATATGCGGAGACAGGTCACCAGGTGGCGATTTGTCACAAGCTCCAAGGCGGTGAACAAGCTTCCACCATTTCGCAAGCAAGCAACCTCTTTCGTCCCTCATACCATCGCCTGGAATTCCCTTAGCATCCTCATGCGCCATCCCCCATCCTATTTCTCTAACATCCACAGCTCGAACAGGGGAATCCCTCAGCTCCGTGTACAACCATGTTAAGAATATGTTATTCTTTGCTTGTGTCGAGGAGGAAAACAATAGGCTGCTACAAAATCTTTCACCCACTTGTCAAATACGCTGTTAATCTTTTACCGGTATACAGTTGTTTGCACATCGCTATTCACAGGAGCTGAAAGTTATAACTGTCATAGACAAAGCCGTTACTGGACCCTGCATGCTACGTACAGGCAGTTCAGTTCCAAGTAGTGTTTTGTTTCAGGTACAGTTTTATGTTATTTTCCATCGACATTCGCTCTTCAAATGTTAGTATGCACTTGTTATTATTACCATCCGTTTTTGTGCTGTACTTATCACTCATTTTAACCGCCTCTATATATTTACAACAACAACAACAACAACAACAACAACAACAACAATAATAATAATAATAATTGTAAGAAATTTCCTAAATTACTCATAAGACCACCGAGCCCAATTCTGTTGCTGAAATATCCCAGGATAGGTGAATATTTCCCAGTTAAAGCTGAGAAGGGAGAAATTCGGATAATAATAATAATAATAATAATAATAATAATAATAATAGGAGAAATTATAAGTCGCTTTGTCAGGTAACGAAGTAGTGCAAACAAATTATAAAGTGGTTTGTAGATTTTCAAATCAAAACTCCATCGGTTTCAGGTGACAAATATTATTGAGAGTGTCAGTACGTGTGAGAAATTAGACAGGTCTGGAGACCGAGGCAGTAATATGTGACACTCTGAAGGAAAATGCAAAAACCACATCAGTAAGGAGCGTTGCCAGTCCAGTCGAGAGACCAACAGGGAACATGTAACATGCAAACACAAGTGGGTGGGCTACGTTATGCCGTCTTTTTTCTTTCTCTTCGGTCTTTGCGGATTAGTTCTTCTGCCTTGATCCAATTTAGAATTACTTTCTAAACCCCTGCATACTATAGGCGTTCAGTAGAAATCATTGTAAGGGCGACTGACCCTTCCCAAGGCCTCTGTCTACAAGGGACAACACAAAAATAGTAACAGGTATATACATACAGCCATGGCTCGAGTGGGACAGGAACTCGCAGTCTCATTAATCGAGCTGTCATTATTCACCTTGTCTAGGCCTATAAGTTTTGCACAGTACACGCAGCTTAATCCTAACTCAGGCTTGTGACATCTCACTTGCTCAGACCTGTTAAATCTATACTATATGTATGCATACATATCCACCACGAGCAGAGTGCCTTTTGAGACACTAATATCTCTGATTACAGTCACAAAATTTTCTGTCCTTTATGGAAACACGCAGCTCTTTACGGTATTCACAGAAGCCTGCTGCTGGATGGCGGTGAGTGTGACCCTTAAATTAACAGAAGCACTTTGTGGTGCTGTACTAGTTACTTCTGTCAGTAACACATTTATCTGCAGTCAATGAAAGTGAACTTAAATGAGGGATACAAAATTACAAAGTACGGAATCGGAAATTATGCGTGGGTACACAGAGGACAGCACACGCATATGTTATTAAGCTAAATTTAAATGTGGACAGGTCTGCTGTTCCTCTGTAGCCAAATGTTTGACTTTATTATGACATCAACACTGGTCAAGGTTACATAAGCATGACACTTGTAGACATTCTCCTAATGACAGCCAACGTAAACAGCTATGTCTGTTCACCCGTTTTGTTGCCATTAAAATACGGTTTCTCAGCCCAAGCTGGAAGACGACTTTAATTTATCTGTGTTTATTACACTGTCGTTTGATACCGGTGAATATTCATGAGGGTGCGGAATCATAAGTTGATAGGCCGAGGACAAGTGCACTGTAATATCAGACATATTTGAACTCCTGTATGTAATTTGTACTTCTCTAGCATATTGCTATGTTGTGGGACACAGACTCCATTAAGGTAAAGCTCATGTAGGGGCAGTGCATGTGCAGACTAATGCAATACCCCAACATTCGTAACAGTGCGGGAAGCACCTGTTAATTCACCACATTTCTGTTTGGAAACAAGAGAAATTGAAGTAGAAGTTGGACCCTTGATTAGAATATGAGACTGTGCAGGGATATTCTGTCGTATCTTTACTTCTAAAGTGTGCTTCCACCATTATATTCATGTATAAATACTCCCTCCGCATAGACTTCTATTAGGAAGGTATCCATTCGAACTTTGAAAGTGACAAAAGGTGCGCAATTTTTGAAAATCTGAGCCAAGGACTGCCCCGTTACAAGAAGCCTGTTCCATGAAGTATTTAATTACTTTGTTACACAGTGTTTCGGGCGAAAAAATTAAATAATTTCTAATTGCCTTCTTTCATCATATTTATGGCAGTATAAACTTTACTTGCCTAAGAATAACGAGGCAAAAGTTGGGAAATACAGGTCCGAGTGTCTGGATATAGGAAGTAGACGGAGGTGACTGCTCTTGCCTATTGTCCGTACACATTTTATATAAGGGGAGTAGTTATTAATTTTGTTTGCTGAGTCACTTTGTAGACTGACTACTTGATTTGCCTACTAACATAAAGTTTCTGCTGCACACATTTCTTATATTAATCCTAAGGAACAACCGGTATCACGCAGTGCTCAGGAAATTCAGTGGGACCCAGACAGAGCCTTTCAGGACATATTAGAGGAAGGGAAAATCGACTCGTCTTCCTGGAATCGAGCTCCAGGAATCCAACCTGTTGTTAGGCAATGACAGAAGTGCTGTCATTACAGTTCTTAATAAATTATTATTGAGTTTTTGTGTGAAATATAACAACACAACTTGAAAATTGTTGGATATTTTTAAAATACGCAACTGAAGTGGAATAAGATCCAAAAATTAGGACGAATTTGGGCAATACGTCTTGGCCTTTTGTGCAATCTTAATTGCCAGACGAGTTCTAAAACTTTGGTCAACCCTTGTATTCTATGCATACAGTCCCAAGACTCATATCGTTTATAGCCAGGATAACTGGCTTCAGATGGTAGGCTAGAGACAACACAGTACCTTCAGTATCTAGGATACGCGTTTGAAGCCACTCCTAGTAATGTTTACGCTCACCTTTTTCCAAGTTACAAACAAAAGCAAATCAAGCGTAAAGTTACAACACATGAACCTTCTCTCCAGGCCAAGGAACGTTACGTCCTGGAGTGTGATAGGCTAAAGAAAGAGATGTATATATGTATATAGATGCTGAAGATTTAAAACACTGCCTTTGACATGTCTCCGGGTAGCGAGTCAGTAACGTGTGCCAGTTAGTAGGGACTGCCGAAGACAGTCTAACTTTGAGAAGCAGCTGATGAATGCTTAGGCTTTGTCGGTATTGCAGCCTCAGGCTTTGCCAGTAGAAGTTGCGTCTATTCCCTCAAGCCGTCTTTCAAAATCTTCTCACGTTCGTGGTGTGCATTTCAAGGAAATGGTGATTTGATGTCTTCTTGCAAGGGGCCGTAATGAATAAGAGTGCATGAGTTTAAGCTTATCTGTGGGAATGAGAGCTCAAAATGGGAATTAGAGATATTTCCGTTGAAGTTTCAACGGCCTTGACACAAGTTACTTTTATAATGATATGATTTTCAGCACAGGACACGTGTTCCTTCGTACTGGCTGCACACATATGGCACTGTTAGTTCCACCTGCTGTTCTTCTTAGCATTACGCAGAACCATATCCACGTACATATTTATTTATACGTGTGGAAAAATGAACTCTTTACGGTAGCTATTGTACATAGGCCTGTTAATATTTAGCAGTTAGGGATTACATGCGCGATAAAAGAGCGAAAAATACAAAAAACAGTGTAACTCATAAAAATGTGTTCTGTACAAGAATACATCGGTTCGTAACGCCCATTGTAACAGATGCAGGAGGGTGTAATTGATTTCCATGTCTGACTCATACCATATCCCCATCCCCTTGCTCGAACGAAGACCATGTGGACAACTAGACGTGTTCGTAGAATAAATGGAGGGCCCGTCGTTATCATTTCTTCCTAAATTACGTTCCGCAGTCGAAAATGTCCAGAAAGTGCATTTCACATTATCGATTACTCTAAAAATACAGTTCGTTATATACACCTACATTCTTTATAACAAACTTACAAATTGGGAGCATTACACATAGGTTAGTGGCCAATTCAGCCCCCTGTTCTGCAGGTCCCGGGGATCATTCTGTAGGGGTAGATATCTGGCAGGACTAAACTCCACCAATGGCGAAGCAAGAACAGGTGCAAATATACTTCCACTGCCCCCCTGCGTCTTAATGTCGTGGTGCTTAAGCAATGAGAAAAATTTTCGTATTGTTTAATTTATCCCTCTGTTATTCAGCTGCATATTGTTTCAAACAAATGACACAAAGGTTTTAGATTTACCTTCAGTATGAATTGTCTCAGCTACTCAGCGGCGGAAGCCTAAAATCTCCCATCTAAAACACAATTCATTTAAAATTTTTTAGTTCAAACGAGTATGCTACTTGCAAATGCACTATGATCTATTTTACCCATTCAGTCCACGCTGATCCTGAAGCCATGTGTACATCTGCTATGATTTATGCTGTACATAAAGCTTTGCACGAATTTAATATTTCACCAAATCAGTTAATCATACAAAAGTCTGTACACATATAAAATAAGTGGTAGTGAAGCCTCGATAACGAGGAAGCCGTGGCCGACTAGGGCTGTCTCACCATCGGGGGGGGGGGGGGGGGGAGGACATGAAATAAACAACTCAGTAACACTAAAAATTTAAATTCATGTACTTTTCAACAGTGTGTAAATGTATTTAAGGAATACAAACTATGAACCGTCCATTAACCCTTTAGAGACCAAGCATATCTGTTTTGTATAAGGACTCAGCGCCCACCGCGCTGTAAACACTCTCCACCTGGGTTATAAAAACCAGTCTCTTAATGTGTTATAAGGCAAAAGTTGCTGCTTGTTCTGAGATCCGTACAAAACACACAAAAGCAATGTGGGCACCACGTAGAGGTCTGTAAAGTTACCGCTAGGCTTGAAAGGGTTAATTCAGCCAATAGTTGTGGGTATATCTCCAGCAGATAGACGTGGCTGACCATAGGCTGTGCAATTGTAGACCTAGTCAGTCGGCTGAAATAATTCTGTACGCCATATACAATTACTTGTTTCCTGAACTTTGCGCGTATTCTAGTATTCCAAAAACACAAACAGTGTTTCGGAAGCTGGATTTATTACCTCCCTCAGATGAAGGGCATAGAAAGAGTTATTCCTATCCGCTGGAGCAGTGGCCCTAACTGTAATGCACCAGAGTCAGAACCTGTCTACAGATGCTTGCTTACTCCAGTTAGGGGTTAGCTAGTGCAGCCTGCATCCAAGATGGCAGAGGGTCTTGGCTCTTGCATGGAGTAAATGTTGTATAAGTTATTTTGCTGTAAGTCTAAAAGAAGCCGATCCCAGTGGCCGCGCAGTCTCAAGCGTGGGCTTTCAGCTGAGAGCTTGCTGGGATCGTGGGTTCGAATCCCACCGGGGGCATGGATGTTTTCTCTTGTGAGTGTTTGTGTCTTTTCAGGTAGAGGTCTCTGCGACGGACTGATCACTCTAGAGGAGTCCTACCGAATGTGGTGTGTCTGAGTGTGATCGCGAAGCCTCGACCATGAGGTGGCCTAGGTCCCACGAGGGCTGTCGCGCCTGAGGAAAAAAAATTCTAAAAGAAACCTATAAATGTGTGTCAGATTTTGAAATCATTTTTCTCCCTAACATCATAATTTTCCTTCACACAGTGAAAGTGTTATGGCAACAATAGCAAGCAACTTCATATACTGCACAACGTAGCCTACAAATTCAGGTCTAGTTTTAAGTTTGAAAAAAAATAAAGATAAATTTGCGTTTGTAATGTCTGTTAAATTGTATGTAAATTTACATTTTCAGAGCAGAAGTTTTAAGCGTTCATTACTAACGTACTAAAAGGGACAGAAATGTTACGAGCAAAACTCTACACTAAAGTGCTGGAAAAAGCTTGCTGCAACGTCGCGATTTTTGTAAAACGGAGCTTTTTATCCGCCCCAGTATTCGGCGAGCTCTCGCCCATTAACCTCTCACCTCCACCACCCCCCCTTGCTACCCCAAACCCGAATCACTCCCAGCTCTACATTTTATGGACCCAATTTGCTATTAACGCTTTTGTGGAAAACACCCATGCTATGTGTTGCAACCAGCCAGGGGCTGGAGGATGGGGGTGAATTGGATGTGTGTGTTTGTGGGAATGAGATGGAGTGAAGAGGGAAAAAGGAAGGGGACAGCGAGAGAGAGAGAAGCAAATGGTACAAATCTGTCGAAATTGAGCAGTTTTAGCCAACGACACAAAACAACAGAGCAGGCAACACAGGCCGTACATGCACTGTGCATGGCGAACTATAAGTAATTCTGACACAAGTACAAATGATCACAACAACAGAAAGCGATCATTCCCTGTCCGTGCTTCGTGAGGGCTATTGTAGCTGGATGAAGCTTGTCATTTCGGTTGCCATTAAATTTCCATAGCTTAACGATATAAACGTGCCTTTTTGCAGACCTACACTGTTAACACAGTGCCCTGCTGTGCCCAGGATATTTTATTTTTGTTCTTTATTTTTATTTATTTATCGTTTCGTTTCGTAGTCCTTCCCTCTTCTACCTGCTTGTTTACAGTAGGTGTAGAGGGTTTATATTTTCACTTGACCACACTCAAAGACACCACGGTTGGTAGGACTCCTCTGGACGAGGGATCGGCTCGTGGCAGAGACCTCTACCTGACAACACAAGCACTGTACAAGAGACAAACATCCATGCCCCTGGTGGGATTCGAACCCACGATTCCAGCAAGCGCTCGGCTGCAGACCTACGCCTTAGACCGCGCGACCACTGGGATCGGTAATTATTTATTTATTTATTTATTTTGGTTTTCTTAACGGCTATGTGCTAAATAGGTTTAGAACGTAGTCAATTCCGCTACTGTGCGTGTTTCCTTTACGCCAATTGACTATGACGCAATTGGTGAATAAACGAAGGCTGTTTGTATTATGCAGACTTTCGCATACGCGTGTTGGCTATTAGGAGATTTCAGCACCCATTGTGAAGACGTAAGTTTGGATGACGGGCGAAATTTTTTGTGATCTCACCCTAATTTTGTTACGAATTTTCTGTGACGCAAGGTCTCGCAAGAACCAGTGCATCGTGGTATAGCAGAACTGACTGTACTGTAAACAGAATCGGATAAAGTAAAAGTGCGTGTAAGTAGGATGTTTAAACAAGTAGGCGTACTTGGACGTAAGTAGATGTTAACGTGGAATGAAAACTCACGTCTTCTGTGACGTTACGTTGTGTCGTAGGGCAAATAACTCCCGACTCGAGACTTCGCGAACTCTTTATCTATCGATACAGCATAACGTCTGAAAGGCTTGAATCTTCAGCAGCGCTGCTGCGATAATCCCAGTCTCATATACCTTGCCTGTTTAGAGGTACTGTCCAGTTCTTTTCTTCGACTTATGGGTGGAAACTAGGGAAATCCTTTAAGAGTGCAATGCCTCGAATCCAGCATCCCTCAAATGCTAATCAGTCTCTTCAACTATGGTGCGTTATGCTCCTCCTCTTTGGCAGAGCCAATATTCTGCCCTGCAGTGTCTGCTGAAAAGCGTGGAATTTTATTTTCTTTCTTCACAGCAAGAAACTTTGTCTAATTCCCAACTAATACAGCTGATGTGGCCATGCCATGGCTCAGGCGGTTAGTCGCCGGCCTGTCACTGCGGAAGCCCGGGTTCCATGCCGGGTCAGTCCATGTGGGATTAATGGTGGACAAAGTGGAAGTGGAACAGGTTTTTGGCCGAGTACTTTGGTTTTTCCCTGTCAGTTTCATTCCATCGGCGCTCCATTACACACAAAAAGAAAAAAAAATAATCATTTTCATCACAGGGTTGCACAATAAGCCTCAAGGCTGCGGTGCGTCCGTAGCGTCTGCTGCGGGGCGCTTCACCACAAAAAAAAAACCGATAACATCACAGTTTCTTATATTCTCATAGACACACAAGCTTACATGTCCCTAGATAAAAAAAACTGAAATGAATATTACACCTTTTTCCGAAGTTAATGGGTTTTTAAGTAAAAAATCCAACTTCATAAGCACTTAATATTGCTGTTTTCCTGTCTGAAGGAAAGCTTTATGACTGAAGTCTCAGTACTTCTGGAAGGTGACCTACAGGTCAGTGGGTGACTGGTAAGTGACGTTTTGTCAGAATGCATTAGGTTGTTGTTAAATGGTCAAAATTCCCGAGAAGAAAGCATTCTGTTCGGACACTTTGTATATCAAATCTGGTGGTACGCTACATAAAGTAAGCATGGGGGTTGAAAAGGTTAAGTAACCATACGACTGTCGATCAGTAATAAGAATCAATATCAGCTCAGCAGTTGCTACGGTGTACGTCGCAGTTGACAGTGTAACACCTCTCAAACATGGCGCCGACCTCACGTCAAAGAACCAACAAAAATACGAGTAGTTGTCGCGAGCGAACGTGTTTATACAAAAACGCATAGCAGTTGGGAAAGGACACAATGTCGTAATGAAGACATTCATCAGTCGAATGCTTCACTCCCTTTTTCTCTCGCTTTAAACGAATTGGAAGGGGGGCTTGATTGGTCCCGTTTGTCAAGGGGGGCAGTTCTGGCTTGCCCCACGCAACCTGTCGCAAATCCATACACAGTGGCAAAGTTTTTCACTGCAGTGTTTTTTAAATTAATTAAAGGAAATTTTCTAACAACATAAATTGTTTTTAAGGAAGGCACGGTTTATTTTCGAAGAAATTTTACAGACGTTGGGTCTATTTCTTACTTTTCCAGAGACCTAAATTAAGGTCTTAATTTCGAGTTCTGAAGAGGAAGTCCTTTTCCGTCTGCAAATCATTTCGACTACACATAGTGAATCAGTAATTTTGAGACCCTTTTGTGTGACTTAGCACTACACGACACTCCAATATCTTGCTAAACATCAAACCTTTCTGAAGATGGGAATGATTCGTTGTCCCGAACTCTCTGCGGTCCCGGCTTGCAGTGCAGGCCGGGACCGCAGAGAGTTCACGTCTCCAAAAACAACGCAGTACACAGTCAACAGCACATTCTCACTCAACTATAAAGTGCAACCTTAGTGTAACGAAAACAAAAAGTTCTCCCTGAAGATGACTCAGCAGGGTCGAAACATATAGGAGTGTGTTACAATTGATTATAAAACTCTCTTTGTGCATTTGTTTGTGATTAGTGTTTTTGTATTAATGTTATTATTTACTGCTTGAAAATGATTTCAATTATACTGGTAAAAAGGTAAATTTGTCTCGTACACGCCTTGAAGGGTACAGTGGGGGAGGGGGGGATGGGTATATTTTCTCTCCTTCTAGGATTCGACGCTAGAAGGAAGTGAGCAGTAAACGTCACGGTCCTACCGCTTTGCCGCCAGGAAAGAAATCCTGTACCACTTAGAGCAGAGTCGCGATGGGACGAGGAGCGGACCTAGACGTGTTTGGAGATGAGCAAATCTCCTGCCCCGACCGGGATTCAAACTCCGGTCGGTCCAGCCCGTAGCCTAGAACCTATACCTCCTATTTTATCCAGACCCATTCCCCCCCCCCCCCTCAATTTATACTGATAACTAAATAATTAACTAACATTGCACAGCAGAACGCTTTTTCAGAAACTGAAGTTTCCTCATATCGGGCAGCATGATAAACGAAATTATTTACAAGGATCCACCACTGATCCTGTCACGTAGCTAAACCCGTGCCATAACCTCAAAATACATTCTTTGAAGACCAATTTTGTCGTCATCGTTCTATTTGTATCTACGCCTCCAAAAACTGTATCTCCCCTTCAAGGTTCCCGACCAAAATTTTGTATGTATTTCTTGTATTTCCGTGTCTGCTATATTTCCCGGCGAAAGAGCTTTACCTGATTTTATCGCTGTAATGATTTGTAGTAAAGTTTTCAAACCAAGAATCAACAGTTTATAATCTGAATTACTGAAAGCATAGTTAAATAACGTACCAATTGAAATTCTGAAATCCTTCTTAGGCAACTCAAGAATCAGAACACTAGGTGACGTCTGTCACGGGCCCTCCCTTAACCAAGTAATACTCCGCATTTTTTGGATCCGTCAGGTTTATTGCGGAGTTCACAAGAGGCCGCCACTAGCCGCTATCCTAAGCCATATTATCCAGCCATTATCATCTCAAACTATTTCTTTACGATCCGTTTAATGTTATTCTCCCATTTGTACATAGGTTTTCCAAACACTGTCCTCACGCTTTCCCAACAAACACGTCTGTACATTTCTCTTCTCCCCCATATGTGTCAAATGAAACCGCTTTCCCAGCATCATTCGACTGGACATTCCCATCCAAATAATATTTGACATCTGCAGAAGATAAAGTACGTGGTTACGCAGCCTTTTCTAGATTTATACTGAGTTCTCTATCTTAGAAGTAAGAGATGCAGGTAAAGTTTTCGTAAGCAAAGGCGCAAGATAAAGAAGAAAACATGCGAGGCGTTGCCTTTGATGCACCTCCAAGTGACGTTCAAGGAGTCGTTTGGAGGGTATTTAGCGTCAGGCAGTGACCACAGATTAGCTTGAAGAATTCGACGTACGTGATCATGAAGGCTCGACAAGGAGGCCTCCTAGGCCCGAGCTGGGGAGGGGCGGGGGTGTTGCGCCACAGGAAAAAAAAAAAATTGAAATGTGCGTGAAGAACATAGTCATCAAGAAAATTACAAAAGGGGAAGGGATGCCAGGGTGAGTAAATCCATAGCATGTTGCCTGACTAGTGCTGTACATTTGTAAGGGGTGTCCCAGAGATAAAATACAAGCGCAAGCGATTAATAGGTGTACTTTTAATATGCTCTTTGATATGCGGCTTTTACTTTTATATTATTATTTAATATATAAATTATTTTCAAATTTATATTCGATTTGCTTAAATTGAGGACGCTTTCAAACTTAGTACTAAAATATCCGTAGAAGGAACACGGATTTTACAGTTGAAATTTCTTTTATCAATCAGTCATTTCAAGAATGAGTTTCTTTTTTTGCGGCGCAACAGCCCACCAGCCCGAATTGGGCTGGTGGGCTGTTGCGCCGCATCGTTTTGAGGTTTATAAATCAAACACAATTAGACACACACACACACACACACCCGGCAGGACGCCCCTTTGCGAGTGATCAACTCGTCGAAGGGACCTCCATTTAACCTCAAACACCTTAGAAGCAGCACTTAAAGCGTCTTTTTCATATACGGAGTACATTTACCCTTTTACGTGCCTCACCTTCCAAACCATTTCAAATATTTCATTTAAACTGATGTGAGCCGTGTGTATACTTGACAGTTTGTTAGGGATATATTTTCGTTAATCGGTCGGCAAGTTTAAATACTTTTTAAGGAAACAAAGTCGAATGTCTTGCTTCTGCTCAATTCTTGAGCCATGTTTGATAATTGCCCAACTTTACGGAGCTCAACCCTGCAAGAAATTCCCCGCCGTTCATGAAATCCGATATTTCATTAATATATTGAAAGGAACGCCCCATTCATTGTGGCACGTATATTGTGGTCAACAATAAACAACATTCATACGTCTGCAGTACATAAATATTGTACTCAGTGACGTATTTAAGACAGCTTTTGAAAGATGCGTGTATTTTAAAAGTCTTCTAAATGTTTGATGCATTTTGACGTTATGCATCTTCAAATTTCCATTTTTTTTTTTTTTTTTTTTTTTTTTTTTGCTTGGCAGAATTTTGTGTCCTGGAATATGTTGCAGTGGGGTCTGGTAGGACTTTAATGATCTTCTAGCAGACTACACGGTGTCACATCACAGACGGCAGTGTTCTCCTTACGTTAGTCTAACAGCACACAAAATGTGAACCTTCATGTGCTTAATATTTGATCCGGATGTTACGGGTAATTCGAATGAGCTTCTACCCTCTGGCGATTTCACATGACTTAAGCATGAAATATGTCGGTTAACTGAGCAATCCCATGGAACCTTTATGTCAAAATACGTATTTCTCTTACGTGAATTCCGTTAAATTTAATCACAACCGTATATATATAAATTAATCATATTTTTAGGTGAACTAAACGATGTGGCGTTTGTTTGTCGACATTTTATGACCTGGTTCTGTGAAGCTTCGCACAACCTATCCATGTGGGGCCGGGCGTGCAGTTAGAGTCTCGGATGATCGCACATTAATTGGCTAAACAAAATAATAATCTGTTAATTTGGGGGTATTATGCGAAATTGGATTATTTGTCGTCTATGTCAGACACCATGTTAAATCGTAACTGGCTCAGTCTGTCCGTCCATAACAACGTAACAGTAATGGTTTGTGATGATTTTTTGGTCAAACTGTTATCTCCACATGTTAGTTAATCTTGCGTAATCGGTTTATTTTAATTGCCGTTTGTATTGTGACAGAACCTTTTGGATCTCAAAACCAGTAACTTAGCTTACTGTGCAATACATGCTGTAAAGTTTATATTGACTAACTAACTAACTAACTAACTAACTAACTAACTAACTAACTAACTAACTAACTAACTAACTCCATGGAGCAGAGGCCTTCTTGAGAAGCTAACAGTTTCTCAGCTAGTCAAGAAATTCCCCGCATTTTATGGAAACCGAAGGTTCATTACCGCATTCACAAGAGCCCGCCACCTGTCCCTATCCTGAGCCAGATCAATCCAGTTCATGTCCTCCCATCCCACTTCCTGAATATCCATCTTAATATTATCCTCCCATCTACGCCTGGGTCTCCCAAGTGGTCGCCTTCCTTCGGGTCTCCGCACCAAAATCCGGTATGCACCTCTCTCCTCCCCCATACGTGCCACATGCCCCGCCCATCTCAGTCTTCTCGATTTGATTACCCGAATAATATTTGGTAATGAGTACAGGTCATGAAGTTCCTCGTTATGTAGTCTTCTCCACTCCCCTGTCGCCTCGTCCCTCTTAGGCCCAAATATCCTCCTCAGCACCCTATTCTCGAACACCCTCAGTCTTTGTTCCTCCTTCAGTGTGAGAGACCAAGTTTCGCATCCATACAGAACAACAAGTAAAATTATAGTTCTGTATACCCTAATCTTTGTGTTTTTGGATAGCACCCTGGAAGACAAAAGATTCTGCACCGAATGATAGCAAGCATTCCCCGACTTCAATCTGCTCTTAATTTCTTCGTTCATATTGACACATACCTTTAAACTGTAGCCAGTTTTAAGAATTTAATATTTTCAATTTTACTTGTATTACATAATTACACTGAGATACATAAAAATAAAATACACCAAAAATAAAATACGCTACTTAAATCAAAGTGAATTTTGTTGGACTTATATATCCAACTTTACAATATCTGGGCTCACGCAGTGTCAGATCTTTCCCTCTCCCCTCTCTTCCACACCGCCATATTTCTTTCTTTTTTTACCTATAGAAGAAACTATGTTAACTGCTATACGAGCATTAGCGATTTTTCTGTACGTAAGTGTAACGGGATATTGCTTTAGAGCCTTACTGTGTATGCACATTTATTGCTGAATTTCTGTAATGAAAATTATTGGCAAGACTTAAGAATACGGCTATAGATTATAGATACAGGTCTGTGGCGTGCTAAATATGGAGTTCACTACATAACGTGAACGATATGACGTGGATAACTAACACATCCATCTTTTCGGAACTCTTTACTTTGCTTTAACCCTTTAAAGACGAAGCGTATCTGTTTTATATAAGGACTCAGTGCGTACCGCGCTGTAAACACTCTCCACTTCGGTTATAAAAACCAGTCTCTTAATATTTTATAAGGCAAAAGTTGCCGTTTGTTCTGAGATCCGTACAAAACACACAAACGCAATGTGGGCACCACGCAGAATTTTTTAATGTTAAACCTGGTGGTATGTAAAGTTACCGCTAGGCTTTAAAATGTTAAACTAAGCTGCAGCTTTCTTGTTAACATTAAAATACTGAAATGTGGTTTGTTTCTGAAGAAAAGTGCGTTGCTGCTGAACAAATACAAAAACTTCAAGTTCCTTCAACTGCATTCGTCACACGCAGTTGACAAAATACGTTAAAAAAGCGACATCTTTCGCGGAGGGAGTTTCGAGGTTATCTGTCCAATGTGGTAAAGGAGTGCCAAAAGAAGTACCACGAAGAAGATGAAAATGATGAGGAAAGAAATATTCGAGACAAAGATTGAATAGGCGTGAAAAAACCTGCGGATTATGCAGATGATCATGAGCCTTTTGCAAGGTTCCGATGACTCCGATGATCATAAGGATACGGCAAACTGTCCGACGTTTAGGGTGGTCACAACATTGCTGCCAAGTTTCTGACGATTCGGTTGGTCACGGGATATTGAAAATTTCCCAATGTCTCGCACAATAATACGATCAGTGTAAAGTGTCTTATGTTTCAATATTCACGAGATTACTGCATAATGTCCATGATTCAGACTCTGGCAAGATAGTGCAATGGACACACCTGAAAGCGTCTTACATCTGGAAGAAAAATCTCTCCGACAAAACAGTGTACAAAACGTGTTCTAAAGTGTACAATACATTTATTGATTTCTATTTTTTTGCATTACATCAATACTTTTTCGTGTAATTCCTGGTTATTCGGAGATAATAAACAGAATTTTTCCTCCGCGCAAGAAAATATAGAGAATACAGGCGAGATCTGTGTCTATTTTGTGTAAATAGACGAAAAGTTAGATCCTATGCAAACTTCTTGTTACGATACGCTAAATAGAATTGTGATTACTGCGAATGTAGACGACAAATTTGAATTTACTTGCACTAAGTTGTATTTTATGGTAAAAGCTTTACTCCTACTGTATAATTTTTCATGATAATATCGTTCCTATTTTATTACAAAAGAATAATTTCTTTCCTCTAGGCCTAAGTAGGATACACATTTTCTCGTAAAAGTAATAATCAAGAACAAATACACGGCAGTGACACATGCTCACTCAACTATACAAGTGCAGCCCTGGTGTGACGAAACTGCTATCCCTGAAGATGGCCCAGAGGGGCTGAAACATGTAGGAGGTTTTTATAGTGTAGATAATACACACACTGTGCATTTGTTGGTGATTATTACTTTTATGTGATATAGTGCATGGATATGGAGCATATTAAAAAACATTTTCTCATTTTAAACTACCATGTAGCTCTTAATTCCTTTCACATTAAGCGACTCATTATTCCCTGTAGGCTACACTCCAAAATAGTAGGCACGTTAATTTTTTAAACAATAGTAAAATTTCTTCTCAGAAGGGTTTCTCACATGAAATGAAATATTAACCCCACACACGTTGCAAGGCGTAAACCGATCGGAGTGCAAAAAGCCATCGTTTCAGGTGACTTAAACAAATACCTTGCTTATACACGTAGCAAGAGAACAGCTGAAGTGTTAACTTTGCCAGTAGCAAACATTGGAAGCGACAGGAACCTGAACTCGAATGGCTAACAGGGACATCTGCTGTGTGTGTTCGTGGGGTCTCGGGTTCAAATTTCTGGCTGCAAATCTGATTTATTTATTGAGTTTTCGTGGTTCTGCTCATTCTTCCCATGTAGTTATGCCGAAACGGCTGCCTTTCCCAACTTTTTCAGTTCATTAGGCCAATTCATTAATTATCTTATCATTTGACTATATAACATACCATAAGCTTTTCAAAGTATGTTTTAATTAATTGAGAATAAAAATAAAGCTCTTATCCTGAGCTAATTGAAGTTAATTAAATATCGAAAATATGTATTTCGAGCTGTAATATTAATATTGCATTCTCCTTTGTAGCACAGCTAACATTAGTTTTAATTTCATATTCCTTCCTGTTTTGTTTGCGATGTGGAATACGTACTTTGCTTGCCTGGCGTTGTACCTGCAATTCCTGACGTCAAATTCGTGCTTTGAGTGTACTGTAGAATGTCTGAGTTGTAGCAGCTGGTCTCATATTATCGAAGCATGTAATTGGCTTGGTTTTGAACCTGTCACATGTCAGATCGGATAGCAGGCGTGTGAAAGTCACATGAAGATGCATGAACATACATCGACTCGCTCCGGTTAGTATATACATCACAGTTAATTAGTCAATTACCCACTTCATGTTGTATAATGAACCTGCCAAAAGAGACGAATAGTTAACCACAACTGGGTTGAAATGTCGTGAAAGAGAGAAGGGAGAGGATGTTAAAGCGGGGGAGGTTGAGGGGGGGGAGTAAAGCTTACAAATTATAATTGGATCCATCATCGGGACTAATCCTCCCAAAGCAGAATGGTAGAGATAAAATGCAGTTCAATTAATGGCATGAAATTCCGTAAAATTTCACATTGAACGTCGCTTATCCGTCTTGTTTGTTTTAGGCTCTATAGATAGTCTTCAAAAATCAACCACTCAGAATCTGTGCAGGATATCAGAGTTTGCAGAGACAAGGTTATTTATTCGGAATAAATTAAGACCTTCTTGTGTCCGTCGGCAGGTCCTGTCATCAAATTTACGAGTATTATTATTATTATTATTATTATTATTATTATTATTATTACAAAATTGAATTTGATTATCTTGCAAAAATGTTGTACGAACGCCATTTTTGGCTTTCTGTTTCCTGTTTATAACAATAGAAAGTTGGTGGACGTGCGGATCATCAGCGTTAAATACGGTGGCTTCAAATTCTGAATGATGACAGGCCTGCAGCATATCTGTGAAGATACGCACACTTTCTAACATAAAAAGCGTAATTGCGTGGAATATTTGCTGTCATTTAGTTCAAATGAACATTTTGAAATTACTACAGTAAAACAAACACAGTACATAATATAATACAAAATACGACAATTTGTCTCTTCATATTTCGGCCAATTATCGTAAAATTAGCCAAACACGAATCACATACACAATAGACGTCCCACTAACTAACTGACTGACTGACTGACTGACTGACTGACTGACTGACTGACTGACTGGCTGACTGACTGACCGAGCGACCGACTGACTGACCGACTGACTAACTAACTCCAGGGAGCAGAGGACTTCTTGAGAAGCTAAGAGTGTCTCAGCTAGTCAAAAAATTTCCCGCATTTTATGGAGCCCGAAGGTTCATTACCGCATTTACAAGAGCCCGCCGCCTGTCCTTGTCTTGAGCCAGCTCAATCCAGTCCATGCCCCCCCCCCCCCCCCCACACCACTTCTTGAAGATCCATTTTGTTATTGTCCCCCATCTATGCCTGAGTCTCCCAAGTGGTCTCATTCCCTCAGGTGTCCCTACCAAAATCTTGTGTACACCTCTGCTATCCCCCATACATGCTACATGCACCGCCCATCTCATTCTTCTCGATTTGATCCCCCGAAAAATATTTAGTGAGGAGTACAGAACATTAAGTTCCTCGTTATGTAGTCTTCTCCGCTCTTCTGTCGCCTCTTCCCTCTTAGGCCCAAATATCCCTCTCAGTACCCTATGCTCGAACACCCTCAGCCTTTGTTCCTCCCTCAATGCCACAGACCAAGTCTCACACCCATACAAAACAATATGCAAAATTATAGTTCTGTATACCCCAATCTTTATATATTTTGATAGCAAATTGGATGACAAATGATTCTGGTCCGAATGATAGCAAGCATTCCACGACTTCAATCTGCTCTTAGTTTCTTCATGAATAGAATTTCGATTCGTTAGGGTCGTTCCGAAGTATTTGAACTCTTCCACACTTTCAAAGGACTTTCTTATCTGTCTTTGTGTTGTGATTTTCCCTGCATTCTGATCTCGAGGCATGACAAGGTACTTAGTTTTCTCAGTATTTACTTCCAGACCAATCTCCTTACTAGCGACTACTAAGACGAGTGTGTTTTTCTATATAGTAAGTAGGCTTCCGCCCAATATATCAACATCATCAGCATAAACCAAAACTGATTTGTACCATTTAATTTCAAGCCCCCCTGGTTTGCCTGAACCCTCCTAATGGCAGATTCTAAAACAAAGCTGAAAAGCAATGGCGACAGAGCGTCTCCTTTTTTCAAACCTTTCGTAACAAGAAACGTGACAGACAGATGTTTGCCTACACGGACTGTGTTATAGGTTTCATTTAGACGCATTTTTATTAACGTTACTAGTTTCACGGGGATACCAAACTCAATGAGAATATTGTACAAGACCTCCCTCCTAACGGAATCGTAGGCTTTCGTGAAGTCCATAAATAGCTGATGCACTGCCTCATTGTATTCCCATTTTTTCTCAAGTATTTGACGAATGCTGAATATATGATCAGTAGTTGACCTGTTACGTCGAAATCCGCACTGATGATTTCCAGTAGTTTCCTCTAGATATGGAGTTAACTTTGACAAAAGAATGTTGGATAGAATTTTGTATGTAGTTAACAAAGTGATATGCCTCCTCAATTACTCCAAGATAATTTATCACCCTTCTTATAAATAGGCACAATGACTGACTCCTTCCAGTGGTCAGGCAATTTCTCCTTATTCCAAATAGAAGTTAGAAGTTTATGGATCTCAGACTGAATTGTCCTCCCACCTGCTTGAATCAATTCTGCTGGAATTTGAACAATACCTGGTGATTTGTGTCTTTTTAGCTTTTCAGTAGCCGTCTCAAATCGACGTCTCATTGTGAAAGTAAATCTACACTGTCGGTTTAATAGCTCGACATACATACTTGCAGCCTTCATCAAACACTGTAATGCTCAGTTACATCACGTAAATCATTAACGGAGGTATGAAAAATAATTTGACCAAAAGTGGTGGTGGTGGTGGTGGTGGTAGTAGTAGTGGTGGTGGCGGTGGTGGTAGTAGTAGTGGTTGTGGTGGCCGTGGTAGTAGTAGTAGT